>CAJHQQ010001551.1:0-92845 GCA_905132885.1 Moricandia moricandioides
TAAGGGAGGGCTAATTAATGATTTTGGATGGGCTTAACTTTATAATATGAGGTGTATTTAATTTTAAAACTTACAAAATAAAAATTAAGTCCAATACGATGTTTTTGATTTAATAAGATAGACTAGATTTTGATTTGCGCTTTCATAACGTGGATTGATTTTTGGTTACAAAGTTTCACTTAATAAAAATTAGAATTATATACATTATTTTATGTATTTATATTTATTATTGATTTATGGTTGCATTTATGCATATAATTTATTTTTGAGATATATATTGTATGTTTGATAGAATAACCAGTAAAAAATGTCAACCTTAACCAAATCATTAATTATGTTTTAATAATTAATTTTATATGTATATATATATTGGTCTAATATATGAATATATATATATATATATATATTGGTCTAATATATGAATATATATTGGTCTAATATTTACTATTCTAATATTTTGTCTAAAATTAAAATATATGTTTAAGTTCATGAACTTTTGTTATTCTGTGTCAAAATTAGGATATACTCGAAATATTTACTGATTTTTCACCTAAACATACAAACCGAGCTAATTTTATGTTAAAACTAGATATTTGGTCATATATTATAAAATTTATATGTCATTTGTTATTTCTATTTTGGATTTTGAGGACTTTAAGTTATATTTTAATTTTATATTTTCATATGATCTAAACTGATAGTCAAACCCAAACTGAAAATAAAAAGACCCCAATCAAACAAAAAATTATAAATATCCAAATAAAATTTAAATTATTATTTCTAAAAACTCAAAATTCAAGTAGACTTGAAAAAACAAATAGATACTCAGAAAATTACTTTTATTTTCAATACTAAATTAGTCTTTGTTAAGAATTTTAGACCGTTTGTCATATATTTCATAGTTAACAAAATATGTTTTTTGTTAGATACTTTTTACATATCCGAATTGTATGCTTCTCACAAATACTTAATATGTAAAATCACATTAAATTTTATATTTTATTAATAATAAATATTGATATAATAACAAATTTAAAATTTTAGGAGTTGACTATATATTTAAATTGATGCAAATCTTGGAATTTTTAAGTGCCACATATTTCATTTAAAAATATTTTCATCTATCAAATTTGTAAATTTGTTTTGTTGGCAACTCTGATATTTTAGTTTTATATATGTTTTAAGAGTTGTTGATAGTTTTCACTAAGCATAAAAATAACTATGTCTATATCAAAGAATATTTGATATGAAACATATATTGGTGGTTAAAATGTTATATAATATTCTTTACAAAATAATATAATAAACTAGGGTCGGACCCACCCTACGGGCGGTTAAACAAATTAACAAATTATATAAATATATTTTAAGTTTTAATGAAATTTTGATTTATTTTTAATTATAACTTTCTCAATTTTTACTACAAATTTTGCTTTTTATTTTTTAAAACAAATTATTTATATTTTAATATTTAAAAAAAATCATGAAAATATAACTATCACTTGGTTCACAATATTCAATATTAGTTCTACTGTGATTTACTAGTTAGTAAATTTTGAAAACTGTATGGATGTTCAACATACAAACTGGATCCTTTTTTTTCTTATGTTTGTTTATTGATTTTAATATATTTAGCCTTTCTATTTAAATTTTCTAGACTCATACCAACAAAAAAATTGATGAAAATTATTTATAGATCTAAAAATTACAAATGCTTCGGGTTCAAAATGTATAGTTTATTTATAGACCATTTGATGTATTGTTAATATATTTGGCTCAAAGGTTAAAATCATTAAAATGTGAATATTTTTACATTTTTTTAAAAAAGTTACACTGATGTGTCGTGTTTTATTTTTTTGTTTGTTGAGATGACCGCAAAAAGATGTCTGAAATTTTATTAATACTTATAAAATTATTTTCATTATTGATGTTATAAAGCTGTAGATTTCCAAAAAAAAATTGGTCAAATCTCCCAAATAAACATTTTGAGTTTTTTTGTCACAAACATAGACCATAAAAAAAACTGATCAAAATAGACATTTTTCTTTTGAATTTCTTTTTTAATTTGAAATCTCACCTCCAATTTTTTCAATTGAATAAATTTTAAATTAGTCATTTTTTCTCTTAAATGCTATTTTGGTAACAAAAACCTTTTTAGGTCTATCTTAGATATTTCTCAAATAAATTTTCAAGAAAATACTTTATTTGATTAAAAAGAGTAGGTTGATTGCATTTTGTAGTTATATCACTTCCAAATTGAAATTATTGACCAAACATGATAAATATTCTAAAATAAATATAGTTGGTCTTTGAAAATAGAGAATGAATTCTCCAAAATATCATAAAATAATACTTATTAATTATCAAATTTTCATAACTTTTTTAGTAAATATAACATATATTCAGTATTATGAAAATATACATACTAAATTATCCAATATTAAAATTAAGCTTTATTTTGCCTAAATTTGGTTAATGCCACGATCCTAACAGTTGTCATCTTCAGAAAAGCTATTTAAAATAGTATCTCGAGCCATTGATCACTACATTGCAGCCATATACACCCAAATGCTCTTACCTTTTGTTTTTTCTTTAAATATAAGACATCATCTCTTAAGCCGTTTTTATCCAAGTTTTGTCATCAAAACCCTAGTTTCTAGATCCTCTAAACCGAGAGAAAGTCCAAAGAAGTTTTCATTTTACTTCATCAGGAGGTAAAAAGCTTGAAGCTTTGATATATAAGAGGAAACATTTAATAGATTAGGATTTAGAATGTGTAGATAAGGATCAAAAGATAAGTGATACAGAGGGGCCATGAATGATCTGATCTACGATGACCTTTCATACACATGGATAATTGGTACCAGATGGGTTCCAGACTATCAAGCATTATGGATTAGTCTCAAGTTATCAAAGACAGCTCAGTCTCTACTCTTGCACTTCCAGACTATCAAGCATTATGGATTTGTCTCAAGTTATCAAAGACAGCTCAGTCTCTACTCTTGCACGTCTCTATTCAGTTCGGCTTCACTGTAAGTCAATGAAAAATTTAACTTCTTCTTCACTTGTAAAAATGTGTGACTTACCATGCTTGGTTTCTATCTTTTGGGTTCATTATGGTTATTTTTCTCCAACACAAGCTGCAATCACCAAGCATCTCTCTTATCCATAAATAGTACTCGGTGTTTGCTTCTCTATCCAAAAAGGGGGGGGGGGGGGGGGGGGGGTACAATTGCCAGTGGTCAGATTGAAGAATACATTTGAGGGAAAGAGGTATAGCTTGTGTCTTTTTTTTTTCTTTTTTTTTGAACCCCAGGGATAGCTTGTTTCTTTATTATTTTGTTTTGGTTGAAAAAAGTATTATGTTTTGATCGAGGAACAACTAATGAAATCTACTTTCTTGCTTTATTAAAACTCTTTATTGTGTATTTCTGGACAGTCTCTGATGAATGTTGCAATTCCCAATATCCTTGGTTGGTTTGCATATCATTTGCAAAAGTGAGTGTTTGTTGTTTTCCAGTTTCTTCATTTGACTTCCGCATAACTTTAACTGCCAATTTGTAAATGTTTGATTAACCTTACATCATCCTTGTTTTGAAGGAAACTTCTTCTTTATCTGGAAAGACTTTTAGAAGGTTTGGTGTTGAGATCATATCTTACACGATAATATTGAACTCTTTTTTTTGTAACACATAGTGAACTCATTTATAAAGGTCAAACTCGGCAATAAATAGGAAAATGATTAATTTTTCTGTTTGCCGCCTCTCTTTATAGTTCTGGCCTCCCAAAATCTCAGCAGTCGTACTTCGAAGGTAGTGTTACAGAGCTCGGCTATCAAGTCATCAAGGAGGAGAAAGGAGTTCGTCACTCTACTTTATGAAAGGTTTTTGTGTTTATATGATTGTGAAATGAAATGATGAATTTATAGATAAAGACACACATATTATAGCTGCAGAGTCACCGACTGGGAGATAGGAGAGATGGAATGAATGAGAAATCATGTAAGGAGTAGGGAGATGGAGTTAATTGAAACATTAATGTGAATGATTGAATGCATGGAAGATCAGTAAAGGTGTCGGTTTCCTTAAGTAGGTGAGAAGTTACGCACGGGAATCCACACCAACGGCAACTTCCACCAGAGATTGGTCGGAAATTGTCGACCCTCGTAACCCAGTTGGAGCTCCATATTCAGCTTGACAAACATGAGCTCAACAATGGTGGAAACCCTCGACGGTTATTTTTCTTCGTCAAAGTCGTGAAGATAAAAACAATTATAATGGGATCCCATGATTGTATTAGAAGTACAATTGAGTTATTCTTTTTAGGCTCAAAACAATTGTTTTTACGAAATCCCAACTCTAACATCACCAACCAAAAGAATAAAATAAATATGTGAAGTGCCATGTGTCATCATTGCAGAAGACTAATTAGTGACGTGGAGAACCAGAGAGTAAACTGTTCTTTACATAATAAGATTAATTGTTATACCGACTGAGCTAAAGTGGTAAACCAACGATATATTAAAAAAATGTAGATTGTAATGCTAAGTTGAAATATTAGTAAGTCAAAAAATAAAACATAACTTTTGTGAATATGTTAGAACCTTAGTTTAAAAAGTAGATACAATATAGAAACTGCTTACAAAAAAAGTGTATACACTTTTCTATTTGCCTATGGTGTTATCAGAGTCGTACCTACTATGTATTAAAAAAGGTTTTCGTCTCAGACCCCTAGATGAATATATGATTTTTGGGGCCCCAAAATTCAAAAAAGTTGTTTTAGTGTAGTGGTAGAGTGAAGTTTGTGTGCAACCAAGGGCCCTTTGTTCAAATCTTCCCTTGTACAATTTTTTTTTTTAATTTGCTTTAGGCCTCATTTAACCTAGGCACGTTGTGGGTGTTATCAAGCGTCAGTATCAAATACGATCCTCATGTATTGTATTTGCTATGTTACTATACTAATATGGGTTATTTGCAAAAGTGACTCAAAATTCCAACTCAAATGCAAAACTAACTCACCATTTTTTTTGGAGCTTTCATTTGCCTTACTCACCTAAATTTTTGAGTTATTCACAAAAATGTCATTGCTTTTTTTTTAACAAGTCTTTTACTCTATCATCCTCATATTCACCAAATATTTACAATATTGCCATTGCTATCAATCCTCCAACTACCATGAACAACCAATTTGAAGGTCTTAATGTCAAAGGAGCGAGAATGTTCTTTTTGAGTGATGGTTCTACACATGATGAACTTGTTGAAATGGTTGTAGAAGATTTTAACCTGGATAAGAACGCAGAGGTTGTGGATTTAACTTACTTGTTACCAGACGCACTAATGCAACAAATAGCTCCTGATACTCCTCCTATTCATGTTACAAGTGATAGACAAGTTCAAAACTTGATAAAGATAAGTAAACACATGTTGTACGTCTTTGTGTATCAAGCCGAGGCAGGATGAGGAATGTTAATGATGCCAACGCTGAAGGAAACCTAGCTGTTGAAGGAGAAGAAGAAAATGGAGGGGAAGAAGAAAATGAAGTGGAAGATGATGATAATTTACCTCAAGATATAAATTATGAGGAGGAGAAGTATGTTGTTGAAGTGGATGATGAGTTTGGAGATTACAGTGAGTATGGAAGAGTTAAGGAAGAGGAAGAGGAAAAAGATATATGTTTTGAGAATTTCAAAGAGACATATGCTAATGAAGGAGAAAGCTCGAATGGGATAGTTGACACCAATATCTATGTTAGCCAGAGTTTTATCAGTAAAGCGGCACTGGTTTCAGAGTTGCAGTTGACAGCGGTGAAGCATAAATTCTCCTTCAAAATATACAAGACCACTAAAATTATACTTGTAGCAAAATGTCGTGTTCCTAGGTGCAAATGGAAGCTTAGAGCGAGTGTGAAACATGGAACAAACACGTTTTGGGTAACAAAGTATGTGAAGACTCATATATGTTCTGTGTCTGAACGACGGGATCACCGGAAACATTTTATTGTGAAGTATGTTGGTCAGTTTTTCATAGATCGCGTTGGAATCATTGATGGGTAAAATCCGAAGCATATCCAAGATGCAGTGACGAACATGTTTGGCATGACTTTAGATTACACCACTTCATACAGAGCATTGTTACATGCTTAAAAATTGGTAAGAGGATCAGCAGAAGAAGGGTATGAGAGGCTGCCTTCATATTTGGAGCAAATCACGTTAGCAAATCCGGGTTCTAAGACTAGTATAGAACTTGATGCTGAGAATAGATTTAAGTATCTATTTATATCATTTGGAGCTTATATTGCTTGTTTTCAGTATCAGAGAAGTGTCATTGTGGTGGATGAGACTCAACTAAGTGGGAAGTATGAAGGTGTTATGTTAGTTGCAGCTGCACAAGATGGTAATTTTCAGATATTTCCATTGGCTTTTGGAATCGTAGATATAGAAGATGATGCTGATTGAGAATGGTTTTTCATACAACTGAGGAGTTGTGTATCTGATCAGTATGCTTTGATGATAGTCTCCGACCGGCACAGAGCCATTAAAAGCGCGTTTGAAAATGTGTTCCCTTGGGTAACCCGAGGAATATGTTATTATCACCTACAACAGAACATTGTCCAAAAGTATAAAGGGAAACATCTATTGTACTTGGTTAAAGGCGCTGCTTATGATCATACATTCTGCTAAACACATGATCAAGAAAGCAAAGCCTCTCGTTCCTAAAGTGCTCTGGATGCCTATGAAACCGCTTCCTCAGTAAATTGATATAACCATCCATATGCTGCATTGAAAACATAACAAGTCAGAAGACTTCAAGAAGACATAACAACTCAGAAGACTTTCAAGAAGACATCCTCCGGAAAGACTTCAAAAAGACTGACAAAATACTTACAGAAGACTTCCAGAAGACGTCTTCCGGAAGACTTCCAGAAGACTTCCGAAAGACTTACAGAAGACTTCCGGAAGACTTACATAAGACTTCCAGAAGATTTCCACAAGTAAACCTTAAAAATCTTACCGAGTCGTAGAGCCATTTTAGGGGTGTTCGGATGGTGGAATACCACAGACTTGGCCCCGGTGGTCTTTTATCAAAAGCTACTTTATGATTCCTAAAAACAGCAAAACTAGATCAACAAACAACAACAACCAACTTAATGTTCTGTGGGAGATTAGTACTTACGGATTTTTTTTCAAAAATTCAATAAGCAACTTATTGTTCTTCTTGTCAACGGGAGCAAACAAATCATAGCCAAGACCAGCCTTCTTGTTCGGTACGATCACTTTGGTTGTGTTGTTGCCCTGATAAGGAGACTGTTGTGATGCAGCAAGCTTCCTATCTCACTCACTCTTTTCCCTGAGGAATGCCATGGTAGCATCTTTCTTTACCCGACGTCTCTCTTCCTCCCTATCTAAGTTTGATTTAGTTGGCTCAGTTTTTTCCATAATGACAACACTTGGATCTTTCACCTCTGGGACCCGAGGTGCATTGATACTACTCATTTGTTTTTGGTCAATGTCTTTGTTCACACTTCTTGATTTCTTCCCAATCACACTCTCACTCTGCAAATTCGAGTTCAATCCACATAAAATTAACTTAGCTAAAGGTTCCAATCAACAAATGAAACACATGTACCATCCATCCAATCAACAAATGAAACAAAATCCATACAAAATACAATTTTTACTTCTTAGTGGGGGTTATTGGTTCATGTATTTTAATAGATTTGAAAATCCCAACTAAATCAAGTGTTATTGGTTCTATGATTTTAAAATCTATATTGAAATCATGTGTTATTGGTTTCATTATTTATAAATTCTAATTAAAATCATGTGTTATTCAATCATCCGGATTTACTAATGGATTTGATTTTATAATGAATTTTAATGGATTTGAATGGATTTCTTTGTTAAAAATACAAAAACTCAAATCCGAGGGAAAACCTGCAGATTTGTAAATACTAATTAAAATTCATATTGTTATATTTGAAAATCTATATATTTTACATTGCTATATAGATTTCAAAATACATTAAAGTACATAAACCAATAACGCCTCATATGGAGAGGTTTCAGTACTAACCCCTACTTCGTGCGCAGCCTTATCCGGTTCTGAAACTATGAGTTGAAGTTCATTGTGGTTGATTCCCACCTTCTTCTCCACAGCTTCAATCCTATCGGCAAGAAGCTTAATCTCCTTTAGGCACTGCCCAAACCCATCAGTCATAACTTTCGTCAAGTTCTTGAAACTTTGTTCAAGATCTTCTTTCTTAACCCCACTCCACGAAACAGAAGGAGCCTCAGTACGAGCTTCAGAACGAGCCTCATAAGGAGCCTCAGAGATTGTACAAAGTTTCTTCCAGGGTCTTCTTTCTTCCTTGAAAGGAAGCTCAAGAGATTCATCCTTGACAATGATAACCTTTGGATTGGTCCACGGCTTAGTACCATGGTCTGCCCAGCACTCTTTGCCCCACTTCATCTTACCTTCACCACCACAGATGAGATTTACGAGGTTTTCAACTGCCACATCGGTGTTATCATTGTCCCACTTAGGGAACAATTCACCAATCTCCTTCACCACAAAGTTCACCACGCGAGTCTGTAGGAAGTAATGAATATAAAGTTAGATACTGAGACAATAATCACTACCATACTGTTGAGAATAATCAGACATACCTGTTTGCAGATACCCTCTTTGACAAATTTTTGTCCTTTATGTCCCTTATAAGCTAGCAAAGGAGGACTAAGTTTGTTTCGTATGGGTTTTCCATACTCTGCAGCAAAGACGGGCAGAGCAAAGTAGACCCAGACTTGGAGTACTTGAATAAACCCATCAATGGTATAAGATTTTGTCAAATCCTTAGCCTTCACAGAGTCCATAAGGATCTTAAATGCCAATCTCCCCCATGGGTAGGCCTCAAAGTCTTCTAGATTCATCACTAGCATGGCAGGACTAGCCCGTGTAGCGGATGTGGACTTTCATCCTTCAATGAATCATGTGTATATGGCTAGGTATCCCAGCCTCATGCGGTCATCCCGAGACCACTGTCCACATCTCCCACATGCCGCCACTATTTGTTAGGAGCTTGGACTAGAATCGATATCAACACCCATCAACTCCCAGAACCGATACAACTCCTCTGTCAGCCCTACATGAGGATTATCCACATGCTCAACATACTCGCAGTTAAGATCGGTGAGATGTTCGAACTCAATGAGTGAAAACCTCACCGGCTCTGAACCAATGAGACTCTAAAGTTTGTATTTCTTCTTGACATCAAGCTGAAAACAAAGAATATAGTGAACCAGCCTAGACGCCCAACCAAAGTTCAACTCCCAAAACTTTATGAAGACTCCCAACCTAGAGTTCTTCAGCTCCTTCCATTCATCAGCATGGAGAGCATCCTTTACAGTAGGAAGTAATCTGGGGTCATCAGTATGATATTCAATGCTCTTCAATGGAATGGGCTTTTCCCCTAGGGTGAACAACCTCTTCGAGAGTTCTGGTAATTCCATTTTATAGCCTGCAAACAATGACAAAACAACATCTCAAACATAAAACAAACACACCAAGAGTTCTATACTAACATCCAGACTGTGAAGACTTCAGAAGACTTTCGGAAGACTTCGGAAGACTTACGGAAGACTTTGGAAGACTTACGAAAGACTTGGGAAGACATACGAAAGACTTACCGAAGACTTACGAAAGACTTACAGAAGAATTCATGGAAGACTTACGGAAGACTTCATGGAAGACTTACGGAAGACTTCATGGAAGACTTACGGAAGACTTCATGGAAGACTTACGGAAGACTTCATGGAAGACTTACGGAAGACTTTCGGATGGCTTCCATTAAGTCTTCCGGATGACTTCCATGAAGTCTTCTGGATGACTACCATGAACACTTACGGATGACTTCCATGAAGACTTACGGGTGAATTTCATGAAGACTTACGGCAGACTTCCGGGAGACTTACGGACAAATGGGTCACTTTGAGTTCGGAAAGGAAAGAAATAGAGGAAGAAGTCACGGGGAGAAACGAACGGTTTCAGATCTGAAATAAAGAGGAACCGGTTAGTCGAAAGAGATTCGTCGGAAATCGTCACAGTAATCGCCTTAGAAGAGGAGGCTAGGGTTTTCACCAACTTTTTTTTACTGAAACACCGAAAACGGAAAAAAAAATAGTGAAAAATACTATTTATATGTACGGTAAATTATCAGGTTAGGTTAAATATATTTTGGTTTTTTTCGGTTAATTTCAAATTGAAGGTAAATTAAGTTCGAGTTTGGTTTGGAAGACTTCTTGAGAAGTCTTCTCGGAGTCTTCCAAGAAGTCTTCTACTGCATTATATGTTAGAAGACATCCCGGGAAGTCTTCTAGAAGTCTTCCAAAACCCTAAATCAATTAACTAACCAAAAACATTTTCTTAAACATAAAATAAACTTAGAATGTGTTTAAAATCATCTTATTAGAGGATCACTAACACATATTCGTCAAATTCAAAAAAGATAAGATTTCAAAATCTACGCCTAAAACTACCTACAATACTATCGCATATGTTATTAAACCTTAAACCAATGAATACCATGACTCATTCTACATTAAATCATATAGGTTGAAAACAATTCAATTTTAGTGGATATAAATTTACATTATTTACAAATGTTTGTGGTTACATGATTTCTATTTTTCCTCTATATAAATATTTTTTATAAATTTTATAAATTATTTTTAAGACTTATTGTTTAAGAAGACTTTTAGAGAAATCTTCCGGAGAATACGTACATGGAAATCTCGGAGAGAAGACTTCTAGAGAAGTCTTCCGTAGAAGACTTACAGAGAAGTTTTCTCATAGAAGACTTCTCTAAAAGTCTTCTCACGGGAAAATGTTATCTTGGTAAAATTGAATACAGTTTTTTTGTTTGCTCACAAGGAATTTGTTGTATTTTCACTAGCTTTTTGAATTAATTTTGCATTTGATTGAATTTAGGGTACACTTTTGCATTTGAAATCAAGTTTTGAGTCATTTTTAGCAATTTTCCCTACTAATATACCTGTCAATTAATAATGCATTTAGAGAAGTGGGTTCCTAAATTTTTTGGATTAAAGTGGAGGTCACACGTAGATATGTCGTTAGAAGTTAAGTTATATATATATGTATTTTCAATGGCAAAAAGTAATATTTTAATGGGTAGTAGAGGTAAAAAATAACAATGATGTCCTTTTAATAGAAACCTATACTAATAAAATATACCTTTTGAATCTCCATAAAGCGTTCACATCAGAATAAAATCATTTTTTCAAAAGACGTCACATGATATTAAAAAATAGATAATAAATAAATATACAATATAAGAAAAAATAAAGAATACGTAAATATATAATTTTCATAAATACAAATATTATATTAAACATAAATAGTAATATTAATATTACCATTTGATATAGGAAAAACAAAAAAAAAGTAAATAATAAGTAAATAGACAATATAAAAAAGTAATAACTAAATACACAATATATGAAATAAAAATATCATATTAAAATAAACAATAAGTAAATATACAATTCAAAATAGATATATTAAATTAAATATCTATCATAATATTATCATTTAATATAATAAAAACAATAAATTAAATAATAATAAAATATATAATATAAGAAAAATAAATAATAATTAAATATACAATATAAGAAATTGAAATATAAAGCAAAAAAATAAAATAAGTAAATATACATTGTAAGAAAATATAAACAATAAGTAAATATACAATATAATAAATACAAGAGCTAAATTACACATCGATCTGAAAAATATATAGTAAAATAAATAATAAGTAAATATACAATGGGAAAAATAAAAATATTACATTAAACATCTACCGTAATATTATAATAACTAAATATATAATATAAGAAAAATAAATAATCGGTAAATATATGATATAAGAAATAAAAATATTACATTAAAAATCTACTGTAATATTAAAATATGTAAATATACAATAAGAAGTAGAAATATTACATCAAACATCTATCGTAATAATAAAATAAGTGAATAAATAAAATTTATAATAAAATAAATAACAAGTAGATATACAATAGAAAAAATACAATTATTATATTAAAAATCTATCATAATATTATAATAATTAAATATATAATATAAAATAATAAGTAAATATACAATATAAGAAATAAAAATATTACATTAAAAATTTATTGTAATATTTAAATAACTAAATATACAATATAAAAATATAAATATCACATCAAACATTTATCTTAATATTAAAATAAATAAACAAATAAAATGTATAGTACAATAAATATATAGTAAAATAAATAATAAGTAAATATACAGTTTGAGAAATATATATTACATTAAACATCTATCTTAATAGTAGAATAAATAAATATACAATATAATAAATAGAAATCTTACATAAAACATCTATCGTAATACTAAAATAAGTAAATATATAATATGAAAAATAAGCACAAAATGGAGGGTCTTATAACGTTTGTGTACATAGCCTTCATGCAATCCGTTATTTTTATGCACTTTCTTTATTTATATAAATATACAATATAAGAAATAGAAATACGTTAAACATAAAAATTGTATATTACGATAGATATTTTATGTAATATTATGTGTAATGGTAGGCAGTTATAAGTAACTCTAGTGTTATAATGCATTATAAAATTACTACCTACTGAACCAGCTATTATAAGTGATATTCTGTTTTGGTTACGGTTTTACAGTTAACAAAAAGATTAAACCGAAACAGACGAATGATGTCATTAGTAGTGCGATATATATTAAATTTAATTGATATTCACATGTAATAGTGTAGATGTAAGTTTAATTTAATTTGAAATATTTTTAATGAAACATGATGACTCTATTTAAATAGAGTAGATTATTGGTAAATATAATTTTTAATAATATGTTTTAAATTTATAGTTTTTTTTTTCTTTTTGTTGCCATAATTGATATGTCAAAAAAAAAGTATGGCAACAAAAAAAATGATAAATTTAAAACATACTATTAAAAATTATATTTACCAATAATCTACTCTATTGAAATATAGTTATCATGTTTCATTAAAAACATTTGAAATTAAATTAAACATATATCTACACTATTAATAACATGTAAATATCAAATAAATTTAATATATATTGCACTACTAATAACATCATTTGTAAGTTTTGGTTTAATCTTTTTGTTAACCGTAAAACCATAACCAAGACAGAATATCACTTATAATACTGGTTCAGTACATAGTATTCTGATAATGCATTTACTCAGAAAAACAGACTATAATAAACATACAATAGTTTGTTGTATACTTATTATTTATGCATTTTCTTTATTTAGATAAATATACAATAGAAAAAATACGTTAAACATCTATCTGAAAAATATATAATTTTACGTTTTATTATTTTCAAATATTTTTTATAAGTAAATATATAATATAAAAATAAATAATAAATAACTATACAATATAAAAAATATAATATTACATGAAACATTTATCATATTATCATTTGATATAAAAGCAAGAAAATTAGAAAAAATACATATATAATATAAGAAAAAAATATACAACATAAAAAATGAAAAAAAAACTAAATTAAACATCTATCTGAAAATGTATAGTAAAATAAATAACCAATGAATATACAATATAAGAAATAGAAATATTACATTAAACATCTACTGTAATATTATCATTTAACATAAACATACATTATAAGAATAAATAAACATACATTATAAAAACAAAAATATTACATTAAACATCTATCATAATATTAGAATAAGTAAATATACAATAGAATAAAATAAATAATAAATATACAATATAATAAATAGAAAACTACATTAAACATCTATCTAAAAAATGTATAGTAAATATACAATATAAAAATATAAATATTATATTAAATATTTATTATAATATTGTTATTTTATATAAAATCAGAAAAATTAAAATAAGTAAATATAATATAACAAAAAATAATAATAAGTAAATATACAATATAAAATATTTATATAGTTAACATTTGCAAATTAAAATAGTTATTCGCGTATTACGGATTAATTAGTAGTAGATATGTAAAAGCCAACTTCAGTCTAGAAGAATTATGGGATTACGATTTGAAATTTTTATTGTTAACCGAAAAGAAATCTTAGACCAGAAAATATTAGGGAATATCTGCGTGCGTTACCCTTGAGCGTAACTTTTCTAGAACTCTAGTTTCTGTTTTTGTTTTTGTTTGAAATTCTGAACTAATACGACTTGGGCATATAGCTTACAGACTTAAGGCCCAATAATGGAGCCCATGAGAAGAGGTTTAGAGCTTAAAAATGGCATGGTGTCCACTAGTCTACCGATGAACTGCACGTAGTTATCGAAACTTCTTGAACATGCATGAGTAATCAGGTAACGACGCGGTAGTAAACCGACAGATAAAGAAAAGAAGAGTCCTGACTTTCAAAGAAACTTGTGGAACATTCTCTCACTTATCTCTTATTTCTTATCTCTCTCTCCCTATATATACGCAAAGGCTTTAGTTTCAGGTTCATCAAAGTAGAAAAAAAGAGCAAAGCAGAACTATAATCGTGTGCAAAAAGCATCTTAATTTTCAGAGTGAAACGATGTCTCTAATCCCAAGCTTTTTCGGTGGCCGAAGAACAAACGTGTTCGACCCATTCTCGCTAGACCTATATGATCCGTTCGAAGGGTTTTTAACGCCTTCAGGGATGGCAAACGCAACCTCCAAGGACGTCGCAGCGTTCACAAACGCCAAAGTGGACTGGAGGGAGACGCCTGAGGCGCACGTGTTCAAGGCGGACTTGCCGGGGCTGAAGAAGGAAGAAGTGAAGGTGGAGGTTGAAGACGGTAACATACTTCAGATAAGCGGGGAGAGGAGCAGCGAGAACGAAGAGAAGAGTGACAAGTGGCATCGCGTGGAGAGGTCAAGTGGGAAGTTCATGAGGAGGTTTAAGTTGCCCGAGAACGCTAAGATAGATGAAGTGAAAGCGAGTATGGAGAATGGAGTCTTGTCTGTCATGGTGCCTAAGGTCCCTGAGAGGAAGCCTGAGGTCAAGTCTATTGACATCTCCGGCTAAAATGGATGGAATGTCGCAGATAAAATAAAGTGGGATGATGTGAGATAAATGGTGTGCTTGTGTTTGTGTTTACGTTCCTTTTCTTCTCTTTCACTGTAATCATGGGTATAGTTGTATTATATCCTAATAAGAAAGTGTCTTGCAGTCTAATCCGAATCTCTTAACACAAGTGAAGTCATAACTGATTAAGCAAAACATGAGTCGAATTCTCCAAGTCCGTAGAACATTTGAAGAATCTCTAAGACCTAACTTCATTGAGACTAAGATTGTTGTGCTTGCGAGTCTCCCAAGACAAGGGATTTAAGGATAGGCATTTGACTCTCGAGGAGTTCCCGTTTGGTAAGGATTCTGTCTGCCGAGCAGTCTTGTTCCTGCACATGAGAATGAAACAGTTTAAGAGAGAGAGAGAGATCTAACACATGTTTGTCCGCAAGAGAAGGATGTAGACCTCTCCGGTTGAAGCTGACATTAGAGCAAGGAGAGTTACAGTTGCTGTTTGGTAATCCGTCAAAGTTTTGTACGCAGATTCATCGAGTTTATCCTACAAGGTTGAAGTAAACATAAAGTATTGTAGAATATGCCTTGCTTACATTCAAACTAGATGTTATTTTATATATATGTGTTGACTGAATGACAGAGAAGATATATTAGATTGTCAACTAGTGAATGTTTTTTTTACCTTCAAGTGTGAAATGGCTGCAGCAATAGCTCTACCTGGGGCTTGTAAAGCTTTGTTGTGATTCTGTCGACAATTTTCTAACCGTTACTTTAATTCTAATTATTGAGCCACAAAGTATAGTAGTTCCAGAAAACATGGATTTCTTATACCTTAATATAAAGGAGAGAGACAACTTTGGCGAGAAGTGCCACAGGGTCTGATTCGGTAGAAACTTGAGATATCAAATCCTGCAGTACACAAAAACATCGTCAAGAGAAGAGAAGTACATCGAAACAACGATAAGGTGTCGCACACACCTTGCGGTACGCGTGTAGGAGATTCCTTTCCAGTTTTTTGTCAAGCTTTTTCAAGCCCAGTCCACTGCACAAAGCAAGTTAACATTCAGTCGAAGTCCAGTGGAATCTAAATGGATTTGCGTCAGAGATATCTTAGTAAATAAGAGTTAGTATACCTTTCCTCTGCCAGGTCTCTGAAGGTGGTCATGAATGCGTCTACGCGCTGAGACACAAATAATCCACAAAATTAATGGAGCTTAGTTTGTATTCATAAGGAGAATCAAGTGAAACCATAGCGCCTTTAGCAGAGTGATTAATATAGGTAAGAGGAAAATAGGTGAAATAGGAATTTATTGTACTCATCAAGCCTTAATAATAGTAAGGTTCCATATGAACTAGTAGCTATATTTTAACATCAATATCCCTATCTCAATTACCGACTCCCAGAATAACTATGTATCAAGATTGTTAACCACAGGACAGGAGTAAAGAAAAAATAAGGGGCAGTATATTTGCAATTGCATTATAAACTTATTTAACAAAGATCTAACCTTCCCTTCCAGTGCCTCAACTAATGCAAGGGCCTTTCTCGAGAGTGAACCGCTGAGATTTTTAGCCTGTCCCAAAGGAAAAGAATCAGCTAGCATTACTTTACAATATGAAGTGCAAAAACAAAAGTATTAAGACAAATTATTGATCAAGTACGCATACAAGGGCTGTTCTTTTGGAAGAATCAAGCAAAACTGGATCTTGAGCTTTGGAATCTCCAACCTCAATACCATTCTTCAATTTGTTGAGGATGTCCTGTTTTGATAATCAGATCTTAATTACTAAATCTTTGAGAAAATGGCCTAGGAAGCTTACTTCTATTTTTGACTTACCAAGTCATGAAGTAGTGTATCAGCAATTTTAGCCGCTGCTGTTCTCAGCAGATGCCTATGAAAAACAACCTAGGACCAGAAGAAAATAAATTGATACATTATATTCTTTGGTTAGCAAGTGCAGCCTTTCAAAACGGACTGAAAGTACTTACAGAAGTAGATTGGTCATCTTCAAATAGCTCTAGCGCTTTTTCGTACAGCTGCATATTTAGAAACGACTGCCAAAAGGAAAGCCATTAAAGTAAGTAACACAGATATACATTGATTGTCGAATGATAGATAAACTATAGTTGAAGCAGTTGTGTCCAACCTCATCAAGCTTTTTCTGAAGATTATCCATCAAGCGTTTCATTCTATCTGCATTTTCTGTGAAGATTTTCTGTCTTCTCTCTTTTAATGAATTAATGAGCATTGGTCTCATAAGATCAGCTAAATGCTTGAGAACTGAATCTGGGTTCTCCATACCTGCCCGAAACAACATAGCTACTGTCAGATGGCCTATCTCTACATAATTTTCTACTGAATGCATAAAGAAAGGCTCTCAGAAGTACCTTCATCATCAAACTCAGGCACAGAGTCAACGATCTTTTTCATCACCCATTCGTCTGGCGGGATAAAGTTATTACCTTCTTGCGTCTTCACGGACTCTTTCTTGCCTCCTGCTTTCGAATCCAACTTCTGTGATGACGATGAATCCCTGCCTTTCTTCTGGTTTCTCTTAGATTTAGGACGGGCGTCCTCTTCATCATCTGGAATAGTTTCAACGGTTGTTGTCTTCATGCTGACGGACTTGCCTTTCTTCTTCTTTGATCCTTTATCTGTATTAGCAGGTATGCTTTCCGCCGACTCTGATGATTTGCTTGGATGATCTATCAGACTAGCAGTAGAAGCTTGGATGCTAAAAGCTTCTGCCTCTTTCTCAATTTGATCATATATGCCCTGAACATTAGTAGGTCAAGCTAGGGCGTTGTCCAGATAGAGAAACCCAATTGGAAAAGACAAAGGAAACTACTAATAATACCCTTCATTTCATTTGTTTACCTTTATGAACCCACTGCTTATGACATAGGATTCGCCCAGGATAAGTGCTTTCTCAGCCTGGAAGGAAAAATAAATCAGCAATCTATAGCAAAAGAGCATTAACTAGTTATCAAATTTGATCAAAATTCCACCTTGAGAGCTGATTGGACGGAGGGACAAAGAAGCAGCATCTTGTTTGCATCCTGTGAGGTGAATGACGCAGGCAATACAGAAAGGGAATCGATCCTGGATCGAGTATCAAGGTTTCAGTAACAACGTGATATAGGCAGTATAACACATAAAAGCACACAACACCATATACAGAGGGGAAAAGAGTACAGGAAATAAGCCTCACCAGCTGTTTTGTTCAATAGCATCCTCGGTTGTAGAATCCAGCATCTCAATCATAGAGGAATGAATAAACACTGCAGATAAAGGTTTACCATCTGGATATCTAGACTATACATGTCACACAACACAAATCATAATGAGATGAAAATTAAAGAGGCAACATGATACTCATTCACGTCACCATTACATTCTTATACCTTCACAAACTAGAGAAAACTATGTTAAACAAACATGATCTAATACCTGTAAGAATTGCACGGCTTGAGAAATCCCAAGCTTCTGCATGGTCTCATAGGGAATATAAGAATTCTGCAGGAAAACGGAAGAAAATAAACCACCAAACTATTGCTTCACCTTTTCTACAAGGAATAATAATTTACAGAACATGCTAAAACAGCAGTCTGGTGAAGTTCAAGGTTAAACCTTTTCTACACCCAACTACATAATAAACGGACTCATACATGAGGCCATTTCAGAGAGAATGATGTAAAAAAAAAACCTGTGAGAAGAAAGAATCAACGCATTCTTTTTGAGCAACTGCAAAAACCTGTCCCAAAAATTAAACTGCAGAGTTAATAATCAAATGTTGAACATGGGAAACAGCAAGCACGAATCATGACATCTTGAACACTGTAGCAATTAGTAATACATTCAAATCCATGACATACAGTAGGAGTCCAATGGGTGCCAGCACGTAGTGATCCAAGCATCTCGTCTTCCTTCAAGAGCCGGTTAAATATAGACTGGAAAAACGAATTCTCAACAGCGACTCCACTAGCTCCATTCATCTCTTGAACCAACTGTTGCAACGGCGTCCACAACGCAGACAAATTGGAAGGAACAAAGATACCCCTCGAAGCACCACGAACCATAGCGGTAACACGTGCTACATAAGCAGGTGTATATAACTGTCCACCTTCTAGCCGTGCTTTCACCTAAAGATAAAAAATAAAAAACTTCAATTCACATAAACACAATCTGGAAGTGAGCTGAGAGGAAAAGATTTGGCATTACCAAAGTTCCAAGGCGAGGCTCTAAAACTGATTGCACCAACTCAGAGCCAACCTGTAACTGACCAGCAAGCTCAGCCACAGAAATTTGGCTGCACTCTTGGAGCCTCTCGTTGATCTCTTCTGCGATTGAATCCCAATAGCTTTGTGATATGATCTCTCCCTGGACAAGCATTAGCCCCGGATCATTCAAGACCACATCCTGTGCTTGCTTCTCCACATGATACAAATCAACCCCAATTGTATCAGCCAGATCAATAACGGAGACACGACCTAATTTACTGATCTCGCTAGCGATTTCATTCTTCAATTGTTCCTGCGACAAATCAATTGATCAAAAAATCAGACTCGATTAACTTCGTCATGCAACGAGGGGGATAATGGAATCAGTACCTGAGTGATGTATTCTTTTCCGGTGACGGTGTGGAGGAGATCGAAGTCGATGACGCGAAGCTCCTGAAGCTTCTGAACCAATTCGACGACGTTTCGATCGGATAATCTGACGCTTGACTTGACCTGCTGAGCGAACTCGAACTGTCTCTGCAATTCCAACAACTCTTCATCCATCTTCCTCCTCCAGATATCACCGACGAACACAGATCAAAATGAAGGAATCGTTGGATTTTTCCGTCAGTTACTTGGATGATTTTGGTTTTGTTCAAGTATTTATTTTCTCAGCGTGTTTACTGATTAAACCGGTGTTATTAATAACAGGACCGGTCGGTTTACGATAGAAGCTAAAACATTTTAAAATTGATTGAAACTAAACCAAGGAAGCCCTAATATTTCTGGAGGAACGTTCATTCTTTCTTCTCCTCGACCGTTTTAACTTCTTGTTTCAGCTTCCAGCTCCGTCTAATTTGAGGTGAATATCACTGTAGTGTTATAGCTTCATAGAATCGTCTCTTCATCTAACTATGTTCCTTTATTTATCTGCGACATAACTACTACTGTATAGTGTTGAAAGCAACGAGTTTTTTTTTTTGTTTCTGTAAACAAGAAGCCTACACCGAATGTTGCTCAGAACTATTAAAAGCATTTTTTTCAGTTGTGTTGTTCTTATTTTTGAGTATCAGAATAGAGAAATTTGACAAATTTTAAATTTAGGAAGAGGGACACTTACTAAAAACCCATTTGGTGTTCTGTTAACTATTGAAGCAATGGAGATTGACAGAGAAGATGGAAGAACGCCAAATCAACTTAGACCTCTTGCTTGTTCCCGTAACATCCTCCATCGTCCTCATGGCTCTGCTAGCTGGTCCCAAGGTTTACTTGTTCTTTCTTTTTTTTTGTTCTCCAACATTTTATAGTCTTTTCAAATGGGTATTGCTTCTCTATATTAGGGGATACAAAGGTTCTAGCTGCAGTTTATGGACCTAAGCCTGGAACGAGGAAGAATGAGAACCCGGAGAAGGCTTGTTTTGAAGTCATATGGAAGCCTAAATCAGGGCAGATTGGTATAATAAAGTGCATGTCTTGCTTTTCCATTGGTGTGTTTCTGACTGATTATTTAACCTTTTGTGTGGTTTTTAGGAAAAGCCGAAAAGGAGTTTGAGATGATACTGAAAAGGACAATACAGAGTATTTGTGTCTTGACCGTTAACCCAAATACCACAACGTCTGTGATAATTCAGGTGAGCAAAACTCTTTTCAACTTGTCCTGTCTTGTATGAAATATCAATTTGTGTTGTGGTTCGATGTTTTTAATTATTTGCTTTGTTGTGCAGGTTGTACATGATGATGGTTCTGTATCCTTTTTATAATGCTCGGTAGCCATCTCCTAATGTTGTCTCAACCCACATTTGATCCAATATGAGAATTTGTGTAGTGAACACGTGTTTCCTTAAATCCGAATTTGTTTTAGCTTCTACCGTGTGCCATAAACGCAGCATGTGCAGCTCTTGTAGACGCAGGAATTCCTATGAAGCATCTTGCTGGTTCATCTTTATGCTCCTCTCTAATTCACTTTTTTGTGTCTGCTTTTTCGAATTGCTTCATCTGACACTTCTTTTAAAAAAAAAAAATTCAGTTGCTATATGCTGTTGCCTGGCTGATAATGGATATGTTGTACTCGATCCAAACAAGCTCGAAGAAAAGGTTTTAATTATTAACCTTGTTTTCCCATTACTTATTGTATATTGGCTAAACTTACTGGAACTACAATGGACAGAAAATGACGGCTTTCACTTATTTAGTCTTTCCAAATACAACACTCTCTGTTCTTCCGGAAGTGGAAGGCGAGCCAGTAGAGCATGGGATCATTACATCTGTTACCCATGGAGTCATGTCAGGTACTTGCTATAACTTCCCTTGAATAAACTTCACTATACTAATTTCTATGTGGTTTAGAGTTATTTTCTCAACCACCGCACTCTTAATTTTTTTGTTTTGTTTCAGTGGATGATTACTTCCTGTGCGTAGAGAACGGTCGTGCTGCTACGGCTAGTTTATCTGCATTTTTTAGGAAGAACTTCCAACAAAGCCAGGGACCTTCATCCAAAGCCGGTTAGAAGCATGAATCCATAGGGGTTTGCGTGAGATATTGAACGATTTTGTTATCCTTGTTGTAGCGCTTCTATTGAACCCTTATGGTCAATTTGTCTAACCAAAATGAAATGGTTTTATGAACAGCCGACCATCTTAAGTTTACTCATCAAGTCATCATAAAGAATTAAACCATTACTTCCTCCGAAGATTTGTTTGTTTCAAAATATATAATATTTTGAGATTTTAAGGTAACTTTTGAAGTTTTAAGGTTAAATTTAACTTTATTGAAAATTGTTCAACTAATAAAATTTTACAGTTTTTTTATAATTGGTTTAATGATTTTAAAATTATATTTTTAAAAGTTGTTTTTAGATAAATGTGAATTTCTTAATCTTTATGCATTAAATCAAAACATCATCTATTAAGAAACGGAGAGAGTAGTATAATGTCATAACAGATCAGATACAGAATTAACTTATCCAACATAGAAACCACAATAAGTTCCAAGTTCCTTCCTCTTAAGTCGTTGTTAAAGGCGTTTCATTAGTGTTTTTGAGACGTTGAAGCATCAGTTCGTAGAGCGCAAAGCCACCATGGTGGCAACCTGGCATTCTTGATGTCATTGTCTTCAGCTCCTCCTGATTGATCAATATTAAAGAGAAACAAAAGTCATTGTTGACTGTAAAACGATTGTTCTCTTTTTGTTTTATTGAATGTATGTTTTAAGGATTGTAGAACTTCAACTAACCAAAGAGACAGTGTGGAGCTGTGTTGACTCAAAACCATCTTCAGCACTAGAGTAGAGTCTGGGAATGTCATCTGAATGGTGACTACACTTGATGAAGAAAAACATAGCTGGCCTCGCATTCAACACCCTCCGAGATATTCCAATAAAGAGAGGAGTGCTCTGTAATTGTATATAAAGGACGGATCAGATAGTTTCCAAGGAGACAAAACAAAAACAAACCATACTGGCTTACAAGAGATGCTGCTGGTATCCCGGTTTCTTCCACAACTTCACGAGTAATGCTATCAAACAATTCTTGAGTTACCTTCTTGTTTAAAACCTCTCCATCTTTTTCAAGCTGGTGAGAATCAATTCCTACCGTCATTGGCTGGAAAGTTAACAAGTCATAAGAGTTAGAAACTGAAACAATAGTTGGTATATATGTGCTTAAATACCTCAGGATGGCCACCAGGAAATACGTAGTGACCTGGAAATTCCCCAACATTATCACTCCGGCGTAACACAATAAACTTGTGGTCAGAAGTCTCAATAATCGCGGCATTACCCAATGGACTTGAGGTATGTCGACATCTTACACAGTCATCTGTGAGAGAGAGAGAGAGAGAGAGAATAAAACTATCTATTGCGATAAATGATCACAAAAACCATGTCAAAGATGATTGGAATGTGTGTGTGTGTACCTTGTGATGTAACAAGGAACTTCTCCCACTGAGAGCTCAAATTCGTTCCTACAAAAGTCCTTGAAAACCATGTCCAAGAAACCAATGAATGTAATACCAGAAACCGATACATTAGAGGTCTGGTCCAATGCAAACAATTAAAAAAAAGAGAGAGATAAATGAGAAACCTGTAATCTGTCAGGCCAAGGCGAAGGCAGACGTGTGACACTTCGTTGGTACCAGCATCACCATCTAAACATAATGATCCAAACTGAAATTTTTAACTAGGAGTAAGTAAAGCTTACTGAACAAAAAAAAAATGTATGTGAGAAACTCTAAATACAATTCAAAGACAAAAGCATCTTACTCTGAATTTTTGGCCATTGAACAATGATGAATTTCCCTGTGTTCTCTGCTCCCAAGCCTGAAATTGCAAAGGACACGCACCATGACTCCTCCACATGAGATCCAGCCAGAGTTTCTAATTCACATTACAAACTGAGATCTGATCGGAGTTTCTGGTTCTCACCTGCGCAATAGAATCTTCAAGATCGTGATCGAGATGTTGAATCCGATCATGATATTTCGAGAAATCCACCGAGACCTTTAGCATAAAAACAACCTGATGAAAAACACTCTTGAGAGAGTATTCGATTAACAGAGGCGAGAGAAAACCTGAGACAGAGAGAGGCCAGAAGGACAGGAGAGGAGAAGCTGGTAACGTGACCCTTCAGGCATCATTACTTCTGCTATTTTCGCCATGGAAGAAACTACAGCGAACCATGTACAGTGGACACGAAGCACTTATTAACATATGTGAGCAGGAATCATCTTCTCCAGCCGAGGCAATTCCTCCAGTACCCCTAAATCTCAACTTCTAATCTCTCTAGGACACATTTCTTTTTTTAATTTTATATGTCAAACGAAAAAACATAAAATTAAAATTGAAACTTGAATATTTTTTATTTGATTTATAGAATTTGATAAAAATATTTCAAAAATCAAAAACTTTTTTTTCCATATTTTCACGAAAATCATCAAAATATGATTAAAAACGAGTTTAAAATATTTTTTTTTCGAATTTGAAACCTATAGAATTTAAATATTTACCCATGGGTTCACCCATCCATTGGGGGGGGGTTAGGGTTTAGTTTTGAACACCGGATAGGATTTAATTTGGGGGTTTAGGTTTTGATTAAAAAAAGAATTATGAAATAGGGGTATAAGAGATCACACGAGCCCATAGGAGATTACCTCTAAAAAAATAGGGATACAGGAAAAGTTGACTCTCTCCAGCCATAGTGCAAGATGGGCCTTCAGTCAAGCCCAATGATCAGTTCTGTAACCAGCCCACTCTATTCTCCTCTAGTAACGACAAAGGGTTGTTCAACGTTCAACACAGAAGGTGTGTGCCTTGTACGTCACCAACGGCATTATTGACAGCTCATGGGATAGAGACAAAGAACAGATTTGATTGTCTACTCTAAGTTTATGCTGCTGAGCTTTACTATAAATGTAATAATGAGTGATGATGTATGCAGTGTGTAAAAAGACCGAAATAATAAAAGAAGTTTA
Source organism: Moricandia moricandioides (assembly GCA_905132885.1). Taxonomy (NCBI): domain Eukaryota; kingdom Viridiplantae; phylum Streptophyta; class Magnoliopsida; order Brassicales; family Brassicaceae; genus Moricandia; species Moricandia moricandioides. The sequence continues at coordinate 24,826 of CAJHQQ010001551.1, forward strand.
TTTTCTTCAAGGTTTTACTCTGTGATTCACATGGTATCAGAGCCATGGATGATATCCCAGATCCACTTTCTGCGCCCTCTCTGAGTATATCTCAGTGTGTTACCTTGAAACTTTCTTCATCCAACTATCTTCTGTGGAAAACACAGTTTGAATCTTTTCTTTCCAGCCAATCACTCTTAGGCTTCATTACTGGTGACTCTCCACGACCAGCACCAACAATCACGATACGCAACAGAGATGAAGTTGCTGAAGCTGCAAACCCGGAGTTTATCAAATGGGTTCGTCGTGATCAACTGGTCATGGCCTGGTTGTTTGGAACACTAACAGAAGAAGGCTCAGACTATATTGAGACATTCAGTCCAGTTGTTCGAACATCAACTATTAGGACAGTTCTTCATGTTGCAATCACAAAGAACTGGTCCTTGAGGCAACTAGATGTTCAGAATGCGTTTCTGCATGGTGAGTTAAAAGAGACAGTATTCATGAAGCAGCCTCCAGGGTTCAAAGATCCAACCAAGCCTGATTATGTATGTAAATTGAAGAAGGCTATCTACGGCTTGAAACAAGCTCCCCGAGCCTGGTTTGATAAATTCAGTGCTTCCTTCTTGAGTTTGGGTTCAACTGCAGTTTCCCTGATCCATCTCTGTTTATTTATCACCACGGTACAAACATCATATACTTACTTTTGTATGTGGATGATATGATTCTAACAGGCAACAACAATGACTTGATCTCAACCCTTCTTGAGAGTCTCAACAACGTGTTCCGAATGAAGGATATGGGATTTGTGAATTACTTTCTCGACATCCAGGTTCATCATTATGAGAATGGGATCTTCTTGAATCAAGAAAAATATGCTCATGATCTTCTCTTCACTGCTGGCATGGCTGACTGTGCTCCAATACCTACACCACTACCTCTTAAGCTTGATCTTGTCTCTGGTCAAGATGAGCTCTTCTCTGACCCATCTTACTTCCGGAGTATTGCTGGGAAGCTCCAATATTTGACGATATCGAGACCAGATATTCAATTCTCTGTCAACTACATCTGTCAACGAATGCACTCTCCAGCTAAGTCTGATTTTCATCTTCTGAAACGCATTCTCAGATATGTTAAAGGGACAGTGTCTATGGGTATAAGCATTAACAAGAACACAGACTCCACTCTGATGTGTTTCAGTGACAGTGATTGAGCTGGCTGCAAAGAAATAAGGAGATCAACTGGTGGTTTCTACACTCTTCTCGGTTCTAATGTTATCTCTTGGTCGTTTAGGAGACATGAAATAGTGTCCAACTCCTCAACAGAAGCAGAGTATAAAACAATGTCTCTTGCAGCCTCTGAAATAGTGTGGCTTCAGAATCTCCTGCGAGTCATGGGTCTCCAACAACAGGTTACACCTTTGTTGCTCTGTGATAATCTTTCTACAGTTTGTTTATCTGCGAACCCGATGTTCCACAAGAGGACCAAGCACTTCGATATTGATTATCACTATGTCAGGGAACGAGTTGCGTTGAAGGCTCTTGAGGTAAAACACATTCCTGCTACATTACAACTAGCTGATATTTTTACCAAATCTCTGCCTCAAGAACCATTCTTCAAGTTAAGGTCCAAACTTGGTGTCTCTGTTCCTCCTACTCCAAGTTTGAGGGGGTATATTAACATATGTGAGCAGGAATCATCTTCTCCAGCCATAGTGCAAGATGGGCCTTCAGTCAAGCCCAATGATCAGTTCTGTAACCAGCCCACTCTGTTCTCCTCTAGTAACGACAAAGGGTTGTTCAACGTTCAACACAGAAGGTGTGTGCCTTGTACGTCACCAACGGCATTATTGACAGCTCATGGGATAGAGACAAAGAACAGATTTGATTGTCTAGGTTTATGCTGCTGAGCTTTACTATAAATGTAACAATGAGTGGTGATGTATGCAGTGTGTAAAAAGACAGAAATAATAAAAGAAGTTTATTTTCTTCAAGGTTTTACTCTGTGATTCACAGCACTCTCGTGCTTCCAAATGTGAAAAGTCAATCTCCCAAGACCCAGTATTAAACATTACGTTAATTGAATTATTTTTAACTCAAATAATAAGTAAATAACATAAACCGGCGAATAAGTGAAATAATTACAACTACTTGCCCGTAATTTTGCGGATAATTATATTATATCAAAAGTTATATATTATGTTTACACAGTTTTAGTTTTTGAATAATAATTAGAAATTTTAATTTTTAATTTCAAATAGTTGGATAATCAAAAATTTAAGTATATATTTTTAAAAGATCAGTGAGATTTTAAATAGTTCAAACAACATAAATCTTAGTCATTAAAATCTTTCTTTTACAAAAAAAACAATATTATAATTAATTTAGATAATTGATTGTATAACTACTTTATATTTTACTTTAAAATGTGAAAAACCGAAAGTATTCTAGCTAGCAAAAGAAACAAAAGAGTGTTTTTTTTTAATAACTCCAATAGGACCAATATAATCAGTGACTTTTATTATGAAGATCTTTTGTAAATATTTTTGTATCGATTTTAAAAACCTTAAAAAATATCTAATAATTTCTTACCTACAAATCTAGTTCTTTATATACGAATACATAACCATCAAATTTATTTCTATAAAAAATGTTACAATATTTTATTTAATTATATATAACAAATTGATAAAAATTAAAAATTGATCATATATATTCTTTCTCAATTCTACATTTAGTTACCATAAACCATTATTTGTAATATTACTTGTATTATTTGGTAATTTTTATTAATTAATTCTATAGTTACCTTTTATTTTTAGAAGTTAACTAACAAAAGTTAACAACCAATCAAATTATAAGTATTGTTTTAAGACTTAACCTATTATAGACACATGAAAAATAGTAAGGGATTTTCAATTAATATATAGTAAGATTTATCTCCTTAAAATTAAGGATAATATTCATAATCTGAAATACCGTCCTACATGATCCATTCAGATATTTTACAGATTAGATTCAATACAGATTTTTGATTCAGATCTCAGATTCAGTTACAGATGAACAGGCTTAATTAAGAGGATGATGTATAATCTTAGAAGGATAAAGAAGCTCCTTGTTATTTGGACATAAATTATAAACCAAACATCAGATGTAGCTTTGTAAGAAAATAATCAGAGAAATCTTTATTATTTCGGACATATAAACAAAAGAGGTAGGTTGGCCTCGCATGACTTTGTCTCAACTGATAAACCCAAATTAGATGGAGTTTGTTTTAGAGAAGGCCATAATCTCGACTTCACATTCGAGCAAATCGTTCACAACGAAACCTTTGGTTCTATCTTCAAGATCCGAAAGAGATATAAAATTCTCGAAACCCCATGCCTTTTCTGATACATTAGACCATCCCTCAACTATAACAAAAAAGAAGCAACAAATTAAACATGTACAGCTATAATAAAAAAAAAAACTAATTACAGGGATTACAAAAACAAACACGTGTTAAATATTATAAAATTTGAGAGTATTTGAATATGATTCTGCTGGATCCAAAATGCAACTATACATCCGTAATAGATAACTATAACCTTAAACATTGTCTTTAGCAAAGAAATTTAAAATAACATATTTTCGATATTGTTATACCAATAATGTAATTTTTTTCACAAATAATTTATAACACGTTAACAAGTATATCACATTGTGTAATATGTATATGCATATACTTCTTATAACATTATATAGTACGATGAAATGACTTTTAGAGTGAACCACTGACCTTGTTTCTCCACATGATTGGATGAATACTGATTCAAAACTCGTAGCTTAGCTCGAACGTAATCATCTCCATTAGACTCACTCAACAAATAGAGTGACAAAGAATTACCCGTGCCAAGACCATATCCATTTGGATACACCTTCAATACCCTACTTAAACCCACAGAGTTAAATATATACAAGAGTGTGTGTGTGTTTGTAATAATGTAGAAAGAGATAGCAGCAAGAGAGTCACCAGTTTCTGCCTCCAGATGAAAACGGTTCGGATGTGTAAGGCTCGAGATGAATGGTAGAGACAATATATGTGATATTCCAATTGAAAATGAATTTGCTTATATTTTCATCATAGGAGACATTTTCCCATTTAATAAAAGGTGGAGCAACGAAGACGTCTATTCCAAACACACATTCACCACCTTCAGAAATGTATCCATATGGTGCCCATGGCGCCGTGAACCACGCTGTGGGTAGAAACTGTTTCACTCCTAGCTTTGTCTCGAACGAACGAAACACGACCGGTTCTAGTTCTAAAAAAACGCAAAACACTATGCTTAAGTTTACTCTCTCTCTCTCTTGGGAATGCAGACGAAAAACTACATTAGTCCCTAAAACTATGTAAATTCCGCGTTTCATGTGTTTCTTCTCTCTCTGGACCAATACATTGTACAATTATAGTAACTATAGACTAAGAGCACCCGCAACCGGGGTGCTTAGGGGGGTGCTTAAGGGGTGGGGCCCACTAGCACCCCCAACAACCAACTCTTAAAACTCCCAAATAAGCACCCCATTTTCTTTGGTTCTTGCACTGTTCACGGGTCCCACTGACACGTGGCGACCCGTGATTGGTCTACTTTTTTTTTTTTTTTTTTTTTAAAAAAAATCAGAAAAAAAAAAATAAGCACCCCAAGAGGGGTGCTTGGGTTGCAGATGCTCTAAGAACACCTTGATCTAAGTATAGCCTCATTAAATAATATTTTTTAAAAAGAAATACAAAAAGTTTAACACAAATACCTTCTAACTAAATTTTGATCCGCGCTTATAATCTCAGAATCTAACAAAATTTATTTTACGAAATCAAGATATTTAACATTTTATGTAAAATTTTAACTTTTTATTGTAGTGTATTTGAAAACTATATAATATATTATTTGTATTTATATTATATATGGAAATTCTATAAGATATTACTTAATTTTGGTATTTAATTATTTCAACCTATTTTGTTCTGAATTTTTAATAAAATAATTTTTTGACTAATTGTGAGATATATAAGTATATGATAAATTTTAAATTATAAAACTTATTTGATCAACTTATGTACTCTAACATTTTATTTGTATAAATCTTATTAGATGTCAACTTAAACCAATCATAATCTCTCATATGTAATTATGTTTAGATTTGGGGAGAGGGTCTAGAGTTTATAATTTAAATTTAAAGTATAAAATTTAAAATTATTTCTTTATATTAAATTTATTATTCATTAAAATAGTTTTTTTTGTTCTTTGATGAAATTTTATTTTAATCATTTTCTTCTTTATGTACTATTTTGATTGTAAAAACTTGTTTTACGGTGTTTGAGATTTGCCCAAGGTTTTACTATATTTTTGTATTACAAAACATACTATTTTTGTACTATTTTGATTGTAAAAACTTGTCACCATGCAAGTTTAAACTCTAGCGATAACGTAGTGACACTAACACAGATAAGTAATAACTAGGCTATATGTATAGTGGATCATCTACGATTTATACTCACCTTGGTAGTAATAATACGCCTTCTGTACATAATTGTAGACGAAGAACTTTATCTCCGCATACACGGCTTGTGAATCGGTGATGGTCGAGTCATCGATTCTTGCATAAAGAGAAACATATGAGGCCAACGAGTAGTCTTTATCGCCACCCCTTGGGGTCGATTAGGAACGTCCTTTTAACATTTGTTAAAGTCAAAATAAGGTCATAATTAGTTAAAACACACATATAAGCTACCAAATCAATTGAAACTTGAAGAGAGTGAATTTACCAATTGAATTCACCAACGGTGAAAGGATGGGACTCGTAGTACCCATCCTTAACTAGATCCATCATGGTTGTGAAAGACTCGAACTTGACGCTATAAGATGATGGAGGACTGTTTCGCCATTTCCTAATCTCTTCTGATAGTACCTTGAGCTTCTCGTTTTTCTGTGACCCTTTAGTAACAAAAGAAACATAGGCAACAGTTGAATAATTAATCTCAGGAAGTGTCACTAGAATCAGTTTTGAAAATGAGTCGAACACTTTTCCTCGACCCCAGAGGCCCATAACACGTTTTTCAAGCATTTATTATTGGGATAAATCCTATATATATCTAGATAATGATGTAATTAGTCCGAGTCCTTATCGAGATAGGACATTCTCTATGTATAAATACAGAGCTATTGCTAAGCTAATGAAACAACACAAATTACTTCTATAAACGATTTCATGGTATCAGAGCAAAAGATCTGAAAACCCTATTTTCTTTCTACTAAAACCGTGTTTCTTAAACAACAAGAAACATGGCTGAAACTACCTCATCTACGTCTTCTACACTACTCACGTCTAGTGATTCATCTGGAATTTATTATCTTCATCCTTCGGACAATCCTGGAGCTTTGATAACATCAGTTTTGCTCCGTGGTGATAATTATACGGAATGGGCTACTGAGTTATCAAACTCAATTCAAGCAAAACAAAAGTTAGGTTTCATTAATGGAACAATCCAGAAACCTACAACGGAACCAGATCTCTCTCGTTGGTTAGCTACAAACTCGATGCTGGTTGGGTGGATCCGAACATCAATAGATCCAAAGATCCGATCAACTGTCACCTTCGTACCAGAAGCAAATAAACTTTGGGAAAATCTTCAACGTCGATTCTCCGTCAAGAATGGCGTACGAATCCATCAACTTCGCGATGAAATTAATACATGTCAACAGAATGGTCAGACGGTAATAGAATATTATGGCCGATTGACAAAACTTTGGGAGGAGCTAGACAATCTTAAAACTCCTCGTTCTTGTTCGTGCGAAGCCTCTGCGGAGATTGAGAAGGAGCGAGAAGAAATACGCGTTCATAAATTTCTATTTGGACTTGATGAGTCTCGCTTTAGAAACATACGATCGCAGATCATCGATGAAGATCCTTTACCAGACATAAATAATGTCTACTCCAGAGTAATACGTGAAGAACAACATAACAACACAGCTCGTTCTAAGGAGTTGAAAACTGAAACAATTGGTTTTCATGTTCAAACCGAGACTCCCAAAACCGATGCTCTTCAAGCTGCAGCGGTGACCAGTCGTTTTCGTGATCCAAATAGAACATGCTCTCATTGTTCACGGAAAGGCCACGACAACACTGAGTGCTTTCTTCTCCATGGTTACCCAGACTGGTGGATCGAGCAGAAGAACTCTACATCTTCAAGTGGATCATCCTATGGCTCGTCTCAGCGAGGACGAGGAGGACGACACTCCAATAATGGCAATGGTGGTCGGGGTCGATCTAACTCTGCTAGAGCAGTCTCAAACAACACCACGACAACAAACTCTGATCCGATTAGCCAGATTACTCAACTACTACAACTTCTTCAAAATTCCAAGTCTACCATATCTACGAAGAAACTTTCTGGTAAACCAACTTTAAAAGACGTCATTATAGACACAGGAGCATCTCACCATATGACGGGAGATTTATCCCTGCTTACGGATGTCACAGATATCATCCCATCATCGGTTACATTCCCTAATGGCCGGTTTTCTGAAGCAAAGAAAAAGGGCACTCTTATTCTCAGCCAGCACTATTTTTTGACAGACGTTTTATACGTTCCTGACTTTAATTGCACACTCATATCTGTATCGAGATTACTGAAACAAACTCGTTGTATTGCTATATTTACTGATACTTTATGTGTCTTGCAGGACCGTTTTACGAAGACCCTGATTGGAACGGGTGAAGAACGTGAGGGGGTTTACTACTTCAGTGGGGTCACAGCTGCACGAGTACATAAAGAATTCTTCAACATCAGAACTATGGCATCGCCGGCTTGGACACCCATCTTTTAGGGTTTTATCAGCTTTACCAGTTTTAGATAAAATGGTTTTTGATTCAGAACAAGCTGCGTCTTGTGAGATTTGTTTCCGCTCTAAACAAACACGACAAGTGTTTCATGATAGTTTGAATAAAGCTTCTGAACCTTTTTCTTTAATACATTGTGACGTTTGGGGACCCTACAGAACTACTTCTTCCTCAGGTGCGAAATACTTTCTCACCATCGTTGATGACTTTTCGAGGGCTGTCTGGACATATTTAATGTTAGAAAAATCAGAAGTTGCACAACTACTTCGCGAGTTTATTGCTTTATCAGAGAGACAGTTTGGAAAGCAAGTGAAAACCATCCGTACAGACAATGGTTCAGAATTTCTTGTACTCACGCCATTCTTCAAGCAGCTCGGGATTGAGCATCAAACATCATGTGTTGACACCCCTCAGCAAAACGGACGTGTTGAAAGAAAACATCGTCATATCTTAAATGTGGCTCGCGCTTGCTTATTTCAGGCACGCTTGCCGGTCTCATTATGGGGAGAAAGTATACTTACAGCAGCTCACCTCATAAACCGTACTCCGTCTCAGGTTCTTAAAGGGAAAACTCCATATGAAGTCTTGTTCGGAAAGAAACCTGATTTTGATAAACTACGAGTATTTGGATGTCTTTGCTACACTCATCGCAGAGCAAGGGACAAGGATAAATTTGGAGATCGAAGTCGCAAATGTATTTTTGTTGGCTATCCATATGGGAAAAAGGCATGGCGGTTATATGATCTGGCTACAAACGAGTTTTTCACTAGTCGAGATGTTGTCTTCTCTGAACAGCAGTTCCCTGGTGTTGACTCCGAAGAATATGTCACTCCACCATTAAATACTTATGACCCTAGCTTTGATGAATGGTTGTTACCATCTGCTGACTTAAGGGGGAGTTCATCTTCTCTTCCTATTGTTGACCCTGCTCAGAGTACTCCTGCTATTACCAGTCCAATAGTAACACAAGATCAGTCATCTACGTCCTCAACCATACCTACTGATGATACACCATCTTCACCCATACGTGACCAGATTGAACCTATAGGAAACATATCTTCTGGGTCCCCTGGTATTCCTGAGATTCTTGGACGTGGACAACGACAAAAGGTTCCTTCAGTTCTTCTTAAAAATTATGTGACCTACTCGGCAACAACAGCTCCCTCTCACGCTCTTTCTCCTACCGATCAAGGGTCTTCACCAATGGTCTCAGGTATGACTCCATACCCTATCTCAAGTTATGTTTCTGACAGATTATTTTCAGAATCCCATAAAGCTTTCATGGCTGCGATTATCAACGATGACGTGCCGCAAAGCTTTAAAGAAGCAATCAAACATAAAGCCTGGAACGATGCTATGTCTACAGAAGTGAATGCATTTGAAATAACTGACACTTGGGAAATTACTACCCTTCCACCGGGAAAGCAGGCTCTTGGTAACAAATGGATATATTCCAATAAATACAATGCGAATGGTATATTGGAGCGACGTAAAGCTCGATTGGTGGTGCTTGGTAATAATCAGAAAGAAGGAGAAGATTTTACAGATACGTTTGCACCAGTGGCTAAACTAACTACCGTACGAATTATACTTAAGCTTGCCGCCATGAACAATTGGCTTGTCCATCAAATGGATGTTAGCAATGCTTTCTTACATGGTGATCTTGATGAAGAAATCTATATGAAGCTTCCGCAAGGATTCTCATGTTCAGATCCTACTAAAGTATGTCGTTTAAAGAAGTCATTATATGGACTACGACAAGCTCCCAGGTGTTGGTACTCGAAACTTACAAAGGCTTTACAAGATTTTGGGTTTTCCCATGAGAATGCTGATCATTCTCTTTTCTCTAAGGTTCGTGTGGCTCTATATGTCTTCATATTCTGGTTTATGTTGATGACTTTGTCATCGCATGTAATGATGCTACTGCCCTTCAAGAATTTAAAGACTATCTTCAAAAGTGCTTTCGTATGAAAGATCTTGGCAAATTAAAATACTTCCTTGGCTTTGAGGTGGCTCGCAATGCTTCAGGATTCTATCTTTCACAACACAAGTATGCTCTAGATATTGTTTCAGAGGCTGGCCTGCTTGGTGCTAAACCTTCGCCGGTACCTGTGGAGCTTAATCATCAACTTGCTCGGGCAGAAGGACCACCAGCAAACGCCCAACAGTATCGTCGGCTTGTGGGTCGATTGATTTATCTCACTAATACACGTCCAGACCTTGCGTATATTGTCCACATCTTATCTCAGTTTATGCAAGTGCCTCTTTTACCTCATTGGGAGGCGGCTTTACGAGTTGTCCGGTATCTTAAGGGTACCCCTGGTCAAGGTATATTTTTAAAAGCTGATGACACCTTTCAAATCAGTATCTTCTGCGACGCAGATTGGTCTGCGTGTCCGATTACCCGGCGCTCTTTGAGCGCTTATATTACCTTCATTGGTGACTCTCCTGTGTCATGGAAAACTAAGAAGCAAGATATTGTATCTCTCTCGTCTGCTGAAGCTGAATATCGTGCTATGTCTGTGGCCCTCAAAGAACTCAAATGGCTAAAGGCGATTCTGTTATCTTTTGGTTATGATCATCCGGCTCCAATGAAACTATACCGTGATAGCAAATCAGCGTTACACATCGCCGCAAACCCGTTTTTTCATGAGCGTACTAAGCATATTGAGAGGGACTGTCATCATGTCCGAGACGCCATTCAGTCTAAGCTCATTACTACTGAGCATGTTACTTCAAAGAATCAACTCGCAGATGTTCTCACAAAGGCCTTGCCACGCCCACATTTTGACGATCTTATGTCCAAGTTGTCCGTTCGGAATCTTACACTTCCAACTTGAGGGGGAGTATTGGGATAAATCCTATATATATCTAGATAATGATGTAATTAGTCCTAGTCCTTATCGAGATAGGACATTCTCTATGTATAAATACAGAGCTATTGCTAAGCTAATGAGACAACACAAATTACTTCTATAAACGATTTCACTTATCAATTAATGTCATTATTGAGGTTGTCTATATTTCGTCATCAGAACTGAGTCGTCAACCGTACCTTTGTATATAGGAGGTCCCTGTGCCCAAATAGAAAATCAGAAGGGAAAAAAAACACAGAAAAGAGTCAAATACTGATCAATATGTGTCCATACTTAAAAATATCACCAACAATCACATTTTGCATGTATATATTTGAATTGATACATTAAAAATCGACTAAATAAGTTACTTTACACCCCCCTTTGAACATGGGTCACCAATCGAAAGATAACAACAATTATCGTTATACCATGCAGTATCTATCCATAAAACTATCACAAACAAATAATCAAAACTTTCTTCATAAATGATCAAATGTTATAATTTTCACATAAATCAAATACTTATTTGAGAGGGACAAATCTCTCAAATAGATTTTTTGTCACAAAAATAGATATGAAAATAAAAAAATAATCAAAACAGATTTTTTATCTATAAATTTTTAAATATTTATTTTTTAATTTTAAATCTTAACTTCAAAATCCCACCACCACGTAACTATAAATATATATATTTAATAAATTCTATTTTAAACATTTTTCTCGTTAAAGTCTATTTCAGTGACAAAATTATTTAAGGTATATTTTAGGGTAGTCTTCATTTAACAATTAACAAATAAAATTTCCACGTTACTCAACAAATGCTATACGATTCTGGAATTAACATATTCATTAGACCTCTTTGGTTAAATTCAATTTAAAAAAAACGAATAAATTTTGGAGAAACTTATCAGAAAATGCCTCTCTAAGAGAGAACAAGTCAACCCCACGACAAAGAGACAGATCATGGCAAAAACTTATGGGAACTAGAAGCCGAAAGAAAGTAGTTTATAACCTGATGTCGAAAGCTTAAAGAATAGGGGTCTCTACGGAAGAGGCCGATCTTGATATTCGCAGCCACTGCCAAGAACAATACAACCAAAGCTGCCAAAGGCCATCGCCATCCATGTGATCTCTTCCCTCTCGACTCTTCTTCTATTTGTTTGCACTTGTTTCCATGTTAAAATCAATCCTTCCCAAAACAATACACTCAAGATATTTCTCTAAAACATCCTTTGTTCCTGATTTTAATACAAGTCGCGCGCTGGTTTAAATTTTATTTAATACGACTTTTCGTTTTAGTCGTTTTTTTTTTACTTTTTGACTTTGGTGCCTGTTGAAGCATTTCTTAAAAGGAAGTCTTTATTAATCAATACTAGGTTTTGACCCGCGCGCCCACGCGGGTGTTATTTTTATAAATGTCAAATATTTTAAGTAAGTTATTTGATATAACTTTAAATATAACTAAAACTTAATATTCGATATCTGTTATCCGATCCGGGATCTCATCCGTTTCGCAAAACGGATATTCGGGAATCCTGATAGTGATTTACGGATTTGACTGATTCATCTACAAATTCGGATAGTAAAATTTAAATTTAGATATTCAGATTCGAATATTAAATATTTAAAATTTAATATAGTTATCTATGTATATTGTATATAGTTTTATATAAAATAAGTAAATTTTTAATTTTATTAAATTTCAATGATTTTTATTTTTTTTAAAAAAATATTTTAAATAGACTAAATAGATAGTTAATAGTTAGTCTGAATATCCGTGTGTATTCGGATTTTAGTCTGAATATCCTAACTCTGAATATCCAGATCCAGATAACAATTTTACGAATTCGACGAATGAATATCCAAATCCGTATATCTTAAAATACCCCGGATATTCGGTCTGCCCTAGACCTAACTGTGTATATATTATATGGTGATTAAAATTTTAAATTTATAAATTACCTAAGTTATTTTTATTAGATATATATCGTACAAATGAACAATACATTGTATTTGTTTGTATATATAACCATTTATAATAAATATTAGTATGTATTTTAGTCAATAAATTGTTATGGAAAGTTACATGATTTTGTTATTATAAATGAATAAGTTCAGATTATTATCAAAAATTATTAACATTATTATTTTTTTATAGTTCAAATATAGTTTTGTAACTTATATGAATATGAATAAAAAATAAAACTAATTTAATGCTATATATATTTATAATTATGTTTTTATTATAAAAATTTGGATAACACATATTATAAAGTCTTGAATTCCAATGAAAAAAGTTGTTAATGGGCTTAGCCCATATTTTTTTTTCTTGTTAAGAATTATTTTTTAGATGTTTGGATGCAAGGATAATATTAATGGCATTCTTTGTAAATATTAGATAAAAGTAATGATTATTTTTTATTTGTACTTCACTTTTAATAGATTAGATGATTAGGTCTTCAGATAAACTTCTTGTTGTTTTAGGCTTCTCATTCGTTGACTAAACGTGGTTTATACTCTGAATCCATCAACTCTAAAGGGGTAATAGTGACAAATCTATGGAAATTCTATATTAATTTGAATTAGCCAACAAAAAAGTTGAGAGTAGGAGATTCAATGGATCAGCCATAGTGGCAATAGTTCCTTCTTGTTTGCACAAAAAGTAGAAAACATAAACAAGAAAGTCAAATATTGCATCCATTACGCTCTACCAATATATTGATTGTACCTTACTTATGTGACTTATTGATAAAAATAAATAAAAGGCATTGACTTTATCTCAACCTGAATCCTATGTTGGAGATCCAAACCGCTTAGTTATGTTAGTTATTAGATGCCTCAGAGTCACGTACGGATGATCAGTAGATTTGGTTGATCATTGTTTATGCATCAGAAAAGAAAAAAAAAAGTATTTTTGTTCCTCGTGAGTTAACCATTAGAGGCTCAGCTTCTTCGCCTTGTGGACGTTCTTGAGATGCTTGGGGTTTTTCTATTTTCTTCTTAACTAAGGTCATGTTTGTTTCCCCATCTAAATGGCTCATTTGGATGGAAATGGGAACTGTGTTTGTTTAGACTTAAAATTGCAACTCAGCCAAATGGTTCATTTGAATGAATTTTATAATTTTAGTTTTAAATTTCAAAACCATCCAGCTGAACCAAATTGGACCATTTGAATGGAAATGGTTTAGCCAAAATATTAAAATGTCAATTATACCCCTCTTAAACTCAAGAAATTACAAACCTAATATAACACTTCATTTTTAATTTTTTCATAGCCGCCTCTCCAATCTCGTTGCTCTGTCATGGCGAGAGCTTGAGCTCTGACTCTCCGTCGTCTCTCTCTTTCCACCGTCGTCTCTCTCTCAGCCGCCGGTCTCGTCTCTCTCTCGCCGTCGTCTCGTCTGTCCCTCGCCGTAGTCTCGTCGCGTCTTATCTCTCTCTCTTCACGTCATCTCGTCTATCTCTCACCGCCGTTTCGTCTCTCTCTCTGGCCATCATCTCGTCTCTCTCGCCGTCATATCGTATCGTCTCTCTCGTCGTCGTCTCATCTCAGGTTTGCTTGATATTAGATTTGACGGGTTTACTTATTTCTCTGATTTTACTGGTCTATTGGTTTAAAGTTTCTCTGATCAGTGATGGGTTTATTGTTTCTGGTTTGTACGATTGTTTTGAGTATTTTTTTTTTCTGTTGTTCTTCAATGTTCCTGTTTGAGAAGGTTTGTCTGTGAATTTGACTGGAGGTTTAACAGGCTTGAAGTATATGGCTTTTTCTGTAACCATAAAACTTAAAATTGACTTGTTCATCTTAGCTTATTTGTTTGAATTTTCTTTGTTCAGTGATGGGTTTTCATTATCATCTAAGTATGGTTCTAATTGTTGATAGAGTTGGAAATATAAAGCTTTATGGTATATGATGTATCCCCTTGATTGTAGTGAGATGAAAAGTTGTGGCCATGTCCTTACGAACATGACATGAGGAGTCTCTTAAGTTAGTATAGTTTCTGATGCGTGTGAAACATGAGCGTGAGTATCTTGTAGTCTCTTAAGTTAGTACACTTTTGCTTCAGTTTGTTCCAGACGTATTTCCCTTGTAGTATCTTGGTTTGTGGTGTCTGAGTGATATTGTGAGTTTGTGATTGCAATCTATACACAAGAAGCACTTAGACAAGTCAAAACTAAATGCTTTGGTAATGCAGTTCTAGACTTCCATATTAGCATCATACAGGTACGGTGCTTTATTTTGCTGTTTTGTTTCAATGTTCAGTGTCAATTATAATTCTCCTCACTTTTATTTGGTTGTTTTGTGGCTTGATGATATGACTGAGATGTAATTTGATCAAACATCTGAAACTAGTGATCTTGTCTGTAAATATTGGTTTTGAGTGTGCGCAGATGTGCTGGTTTTGATAGTACTAATGCTTATTGACATTTTGCTTTCAATTGAAATTTTTCAGGTTTTGATTGGATCTTATGTTGGTTGGCTCAACTTTTCAAGTTTGAATTGTGTTTCTTAAGCTTGTTACTTTTGTTTTTGAAACCTTGTTACTGTTGTTTTTGAAACCTTGTTATTGTAGGTTCACATTTTTAGATTAAAATATATTGAAGCATATAAACTTATAAATTTATTAATGTCAAAATGAAAATTTAAATAAAAATTATAAATTTATATGAAATGAGAATTTATAAATGTCAAAATGATAATTTTAAAATAATTTCAGTGTAAAATATATTTTATATTAAAATTAATATTAAACATATGATTATCAAAACAAGGGTATATTAGTAATTTGTTTAGTAAAAGTCAGCTGGATGGAAATGAAAATAAAGAAACAAACATAAGTCCATTTAGATGATTCATCCAGATGAGTCATCTGGATAGATAAACAAACAATCCCTTAAATTTGGATGGATCATTTGAATGAATCATATAAATGGATCACTTGAATGGAGATTATAGATGGTGAAACAAACATGTCCTAAGTCTTGCGCATATAGAGACCTGAAAACAGTTACATGCACAAGTGAATAGATTCAGATTCAACACAAAGGTATAAGACAGAAAATGAAGTAAAAGGCTTGGAAAAGCGTACACATCCATGGACCATTGCACTACTTCCAGGCTAAGCGTGTATGAGAACCAAACTTGGTTAAAAGGAGGGAAGTAATGTTCTTGGTTAAGATTGGATCTATTTGGCAAATACTAAACCATGATTCAACATTGTGTTCTGCCTCCTTTGTGTGTGTTTGGATCATAGTATCCATTTATTCTTTTTCCCTGAAACTTGTTCAAGTTATAGTATAAAATTTACTTTTAAAAGTTGATTAGGCAGATTTGGAGTAACAATGTATATTTTCTATTAAACCTGTGCTACATAATGTACCTTTAAGAATATGCATTTGTTGAAAATGCTATGCATATGATCATCTCTTTAACTTATACGTAAATCCATTAGAAAAGGGAAGGGATTATAGTGGTTAGGATTGGATCTATTTGGCAAGTTACTAAACCACATGTTGTGAAAAAATCATTTTCAACACTGTGCTTTGCATCCTTTATGGTTTTTTCAGATCTTATTTGATTTATTTTAGATGGTAACTTCTTCTGATTTGAGTATATATTTTTAATTTGATTATAAGTTACTCGCATTTAGATTAGTTGTTCCTTATTAGTTTTCCTGAAACTTGTTCTTGAGATGCTAGTTCGGCTAGAAGTTTGAGGACTAGTTTGATCTATGTTTGATTGTCTTTTCCTGCAGGAGACGAAGGTTTCCAAAAGCAGTGAAATTTAGGTACTCAAAATAGTATACTCAGTGCTCAACAAGCTTGAAAATATATGCTTCTTACAATAATAAAGCATTTTGCAGCATAATACAAATAATAAAACAAGATTAGTTGACATGGATGGACAGACACCTAGCTTCTATCTTCTTCTTCCCACTCATCTTTAGGGTATTCTTCATCTATTTCAATTGCTTCTTCCTCTTCTTCTTCTTCATATATTTCAATCGCTTCTTCCTCCTCTTCTTCAAATATCTCTTCTTCATCTTCCTCCTCTTCTTCAGAGTATTCGTTATTCCACCTAACAAACCGATGTTTCATCAAGCTGTCAACAGTCCACCTTCGGGCAGGATCTCTCCTAAAACACTTTGACAGAAAGTCCTTTGCTTCTTCAGACAAATTATCAGGAACATATGGAACCAAATCGCTTTCACCAATGAGAGTAATCCAATCTTCCCAACACATCTCACCATGCTCTGCCCAAACACGCTCCCCTGTCAACATCTCAAGAACCGTACAGCCAAAGGCCCAAACATCAGCCCCATAGTCCAAAATCTTGTCCCCTATAAGCTCCGGAGACATGAACCGTGTTGTGCCTCTCACGTGACCCCATCCATCACCGTACTCACTCGATCCTTTCTCCATGGCTTTCCCAAAACCAGAGATCTTAGCCAGAAACCCATGATGCTCTCCCGTATTCTCAGCCGCGAGTAAGATGTTCTTCGGTTTGATATCGCAGTGGATTATCTTCTTCTCATGGATATGCTTGAGACCAATCAATATACTCATAGCATATATCTTCACATCCTCTTCTGCTAAGCCTATTCCTTTGTGGAGTTTGATGAGTTTCGCGAGGCATTGACCTGGACAGTACTCGAGAATCGTGTTGTACATCGTCTTCTTGCTTTTCTTGTCATGCGTGATCACGTTTCCGTAGTAGGAGACAATGTATGGGTTATCTTCGAGACGGTTCAAGAACTCTGCCTCGTTCTTGAGTCGTGAAGACTGTGAAAACTCTGTCGTTTTGATTGCCATCTCTTCAGGAAGTGATTCTTCTTCTCCCTCGACTGTTCTCACGGCTAAGTGAACAGAGCCGTATGAGCCTTTTCCAAGAGAACGAGTCAACACCCACAAATCTCCAGCATCGTCCTCCTCTGTTTTAGGCTTCTTGTGAGGACGGCTCGAGTCGTAGATGTCGTCGTCGTCACATAGACCATATCGAATGCTTTCATTAGAATCAGACATAGATCTCTTCATCTTTCTCTTTCTTTCTTTAGATTTTTCTGACTTTGGTAATCAAACGAAGGATCAGAACAAAGACGAAGTGTGTAGTTTGTGTCCTGTGTGATTGGTATTTATAATCCTTTAACTTGCATCTCAAGTTTCTCTATTTCCTTTTTTCAATTAGGTTCGGGTATTAGGTTCGGACCGTGTGGTGCTAAATCCGGCCGTTATTTCTGCCACGTGTAATTTTTGATATCTCTATTTCCGATTTTCAGTTAGGCTAGGTTTGATGCGAAGGGGTGATAATACAGCTGTTTCAATGTTTACTCGAACGTTAGAACTGCCACGTGGAATGCTATATTCTAAATTTTCTTCTTCTTTTTTTCTTTCGTTCCTTTTTTCAATTAGCGCATAAATATATATGCTTTTAAAATAATTTTGTGTTATCTTTTTTTTTTGTCGGCTAAACATTTTATTTAGAGCATGATTAATGGGGACTCTTAAGAGAAGCTCTTGCACTGTTTATGGGTCCCACTGACATGTGGGGTTCATAACAGTGTAAGAACCGCTTCTTAAAACTCCTAAATAAGAACCGTTTTTTTTAGGGTTTCTTACACTGTTTGCGGGTCTCACTTCCACGTGGCGGCCCGTAATTGGTTCGTTTTTTTTTTTAAAAAAAAATAAAAAATAGGAACCCCGAATGGGGTTCCAGGTTAATCATGCTCTTAAAGAACCCAAATGGGGTAAACCTAGTTGAACCGCTTTGAGAATGACGAAGTTTGCGACTTTTCACTCTCCTGCAACAGACCGTATCTGAATCCGTTTTCGACGACTTAGGCCATCGTTTGTTTGTTTATTTTTTCTATTTCTTGTTCTTTTCTTAACACATCACTTATCATCAAATTATCTTCTGTGTTTAGGAAAAATCTCTAATACACAGTTTCTTTCATCAACCTAAATATCTTGTGATTTTCTTTGTCGGAAGGCTTCGACTATTATAGCCATATCCTTGATTCTCTCACCCGTTTTGGTTTTGAATTTCCTTAGAAATCCACAAACGGTTACATGGATCGGGTTTGAGCGTTGTTTCTCCCTTCGGGAATGTGTATTTCTAGTGAATAGGGTTCGATCTCCTCTATCCGTATTCATCGGCAAATCACGATGGCTTGAAACAATTCCAACCAATGGAAGGGATTGAGCATAATTTCCATATAATTATGTTGTCTTTTGATCAGCGAATGTGGGATGCGGGTATCGCACATTCATGGAGAATTGATGAGTCAATACAATAGAATATATGGTGTTATTGGTTTCAAAGCAAAAAGAATTTCAATGCCATGGATTGTTACAAAAAAACATGTTATTTCCTGCATCGAGAGTGTTTGGAACAGAATGTGATGTACCAGATAGATCACATTCAATGATCTTCTTAGAGAAAAAAGTATTTACTCAGAAGAACTGAGAGCCACAAGAAAGATCTTACAAGATCAAGAACAAAATGGGGGAAATTTAGCGAATCAGCCTATCCTACGACTGTTTTAGGAAACATCGTGTTACTATGTTAAAAGTTTTTCTTAACAACATGTTGGCTATAATTTATAATTCACGTAATATATAGAACTAAAAAATTAATAAAAATTTACTCTCTTATAGTGATTAATAAAAAAAAATAACTCAAAAACTTAAGTTCTAAATTTCTAAACTCTAATAAAGTATGTCACATCTTAACATCTACGTATATAAAGCTTAAATCTCCTAACCTATTACGTAACATATTTAGAGAAATCCTAAATATATTCTACAACCTAGTTTCCATATCTCGGAAGGATTAGATCTTTATCTTGCATTTCAAGTTTTCTTTTCATTCAAACTTAATCCAACATTCCCCCCCTTAAACTTGAACTCAATTTTTAACTCATGAACTCCAATAAGCTCCCTCATGTCTTTGAACTTGATTTTTCCAAGAACTTTAGTTAAGATGTCTTCCTTATGTTGAGTACTAGGAACATGTTCGACTTCAATCAATCTATCTTCAACACACTCTCTAATGAAGTGGTACCTCGTATGAATATGTTTACTTCTACCATGAAACATCGAATTCTTCGTAAGTGCTATTGCCGACTGATTGTCAATCTTTATGACGACCTTCTCGCATAATGTTTCATCAATCTCTGCCAAGTAGATCACGTAACCAAATGGCATGTCGTACGACTTATGTACATGCCATAAACTCCGCCTCACATGATAATAACACCACAATATCTTGTTTTTTGTGAACATCAGGTTATGGGACTCTCTCCTAAATAGAAAACATGACATGTTGTATTTTCACATTGTGGCTACTATTACTATATCCTATCAATTTTGACGATTTTGGGATTGAACCGGAGAAAGTGAGTCCGTAATTCGTGATGCCCTGAAGGTATCTCAAACACTGCTTCATTGCTGACCCGTGAAACTCTTTAGGTCGTTACATGTAACGACTCAAAACACCCACACAATAGAACAAATCTTTTTCATCCTCAGCTCGTGAAAGCTTAAGAGCGGAGTCCATTGGCGTATGCACATGATTGCAATCTTTCATTCCAATAGCAATTAGAAGACACCAATCTGTGTTATGATAATATGTTTCCTTCTTTTCTTTTTTCCCCTCTATTTTATTTTAAATGATGTTTTCAGATTTTATCTTTTATTTTTATTTAAATAATGTTTTCATTTTTTATGTAAAAATTTAATGTTATTTGATAGTTTTTACCGTTTATATTCTATTGTAAGGTTTTTTATTTGTAGAATTAGTTTTTGTTAATGCAAAAAACAAAATAAATAAAAGTTCCTAATTTTAATTAGTGTATAAAAACTTTAAGCACCAACTAAAATTAAACAAAGGAAGTCTTATACATGTAATTTAATTTCCTGTCACTGAGAAATGAATTCAAATATTCTCAAAACATGTTTTGTTACTTAAATAGCACATAATGATCAAAGTGATCAAATAATGTTTTATTAAACTCGTAAATAGCAACTATATATTTTCCTATATATATAAATAAAAAATTTTGAATTTGTTTTTTCTATTTCATCCAGAAGCTTTTTGTTGAGAACCGATTGTTTTTTTTAAAAATGTTTAGGAATTTTTTTTTGTAAATCTATATGATATCTTTCTTAGTTTTAGTTATATGCATATTTAGGCAGACATTATTGAATATGTATAATACCTTAAAATTTAAGAATATATTGATAACTATGTATAATATTATTATAAATTTTAATTTTGGGGGATTTGCTAAAAACAACCTAAAATTTCAATTTAAATTTATAAGTGTATCCCAATTTCAATCAAATGCAAAACCAACTTACAAAGGTGATAAAATTACTATTTAACCCTTATGACCAAACAAAAAAACAGAAGTGTATTTTACGTTTTCATCCTTTGTTAGTCTACACGTAACAAAAAGAAGTCTACATATATGTAGACCTCGTACGAAGTCTATTCATTCGGTATACTTGTTGTGTAGTCTATACCATAATTTTATCTAATAATTTAATTTTAAAAATGTATAAAAATAATTGTTGTAATATTTTTAACTAATCATTAATATAATGGATAATATGAAGTAAAAAAATTAAAATTTTATATAATTAAACATTTTTAAGGAATATTTAGGGTTTGAGATTTTTGGTTAAGGGGTTCGTAGACATATTATAAAGTCTACATATATGTAGATTTTTTTTTCAGTCTACACACAATTTAACATAACCAGATTTAACCAATATAATTTGATGATCAAATAAAACATTTACGGTTTGAGATTTGTGGTTAAGGGGTTCGTAGACATATTATAAAGTCTACATATATGTAGACCTTTTTTTTCAGTCTACACACAATTTAACCTAACCGAATTTAACCAATATAATTTGATGATCAAATAAAACATTTACGGTTTGAGATTTGTGGTTAAGGGGTTCGTAGACATATTATAAAGTCTACATATATGTAGACATTTTTTTCAGTCTACACACAATTTAACCTAGTATATAAATACGATTTCTCAAGCTTTTCAGGTAAAAAAAAACTAATCTTCGCTGTATCTCTCTCTAGGCGATTTCCGGCGAGATTTCCGACGAACTCGATCCACGCAGTTTCCCATCCGCTTCGTCTCTGTCTCCTTCATCGCTCTGGTAAGTTAAATGTCTATGTTTTACCTCTCTGTTGATAAAAAGTGATCACCTTTACCTTTTTCTCTTTTCAGATCTGAGCAGGTGACTTCTAAGAAACGGTGCTTCTCGTCCAAATCTCTGCTTTCGGTCAGTATCATGGCTTCTACTTCATCTCTTTGTCCTAGCCAGCAAGGGACTGTGCTTCATCTTTCCAACGTACGTCTCTCTGTCATTTCTATCTCTCGTTTAACTAATAACCTAACAAGCTCATCCTTGTTTACTAACCTTTTAGTTTCTTTTGATTCAGATCTGAGTCGGTCAGTCTTAGATCCATTTCTCTAACGAGCATTGCATCCTCTCTAATCCATTTCTCTGCTTCCAGTGAGTCTACTTCATTTTGCAGTGTAGTATGAAGTTTCGAATTTGTAGACTGAAATTTTGAATTTGTAGACTGAAATTTTGAATTTGTAGACTGATATTTTGAATTTGTAGACTGATATATTGAATTTTTTAAACTGATATTTTGAATTTGTAGACTTCTCATGTAAACTGATGTTTTGAATTTGTAGTACACTGATGTTTGAATTTATAGGCTTCTCGTGTAGGTTTCATTTTAAATTGTAGACTTCTCGTGTAGAATGCATTTATATAATTCTTTGTTTGTATCTTCTTGGTGCATGTTACAAAATGGATAAGCCTGATTTCCTATAGAGGTTGTATACTCTAGGGAGGAGCTCAAGAACTGTGAGTAACAGACGGTTGTATCAGACTTTTGTACCAGACATATGGTTGTAACAAACTTATGTAATTTGCTTGCAGCAGACTTAAGTATTAGTCTTCTTTTAC
Organism: Moricandia moricandioides; assembly: GCA_905132885.1. NCBI lineage: Eukaryota > Viridiplantae > Streptophyta > Magnoliopsida > Brassicales > Brassicaceae > Moricandia > Moricandia moricandioides. The sequence continues at coordinate 47,546 of CAJHQQ010001551.1, forward strand.
AGAAGACTTTTATAGAAGTCTGGTACTCGACTATATATCAAAATATCATCATTTGTATCAGTATAATATTCTTCTTTCAGAGATTTTAATTCATATTCGACCAAAGTACAATTCCAATACAATCCAGAGATTTACATATTAGTCTTCCTTTATAAGAGACTTAAAAAGAAGTCTACTTTTTGTTCAAGAAGACTAACATGTTGGTCTGCACGACAGAAAGTAACATTAGAACTCAAAGTAATAGAAAAATTAAGACCTACGATTTCAACAAAAGTTCATCAAATACGACAACATCCAAAGCGACAATACAATTGATAAGTTAAATAAATAAGACATAAGACAACATCCAAAGCAATAAGACACCATCCAAAGCAATAATACAATTGATCAATTCAACACATAAGAGATAATACATAAGACAACATCCAAAGCAGTAAGACAACACTGGTTTAACCTGGACAGTTTGGATGTGACCTGGTTGTTTGCACTGTGACAATTAACGTAGACTTACTAATATGTCTACAATTGTTTCCTAGCAATATAGCAAAATCAAAAGTATTATACTTTCATAATTACAACATTTTTCTATCCAAAATCACTCAAACCCATTAGGATTAACTATTACACACTTTCAAACGAAAAAATTGTGAAAAAATTTAATGCATAGTACACAAATTAACTTTTAATGTAAATTTCAAAATAGACTCCATGTTTAGTCTACAACATGGTAGACTTTCTTTTCAGTTTACATCCGTAGACGGTGAGATAGGTCTACTCTTTGGGTTAGTTTTTGCAATTGACCATTTTACGGGTTACTTTTTATAGTTGAAAAAAAGTTGTAATTTTATATAAGCATGCTTCGTTTTCAGTCTACAACTTCAAAAAGGTTAGTTTTCGCTATTGACCAGAATTTTCCAGGATTTGAATTTCAGAGGTAGACTAAATATACAGTCTACATGTTTTAGTTTTTTTGAATGAGGTTAGTTTTGCAATTGACTATGTTTAACTTTTTAGGGGGTAGATTGAAATGAACGTCTACAGATTTGCAGACTTCGCAAGAAGTCTACTCTCAAATCCGACGAGTCAGTTTTGCATTTGACCAAAATAAAAAAAATAGACTTCACGGGTAGTCTACATTTTTTTTCTGGAAGAGAAGACTGCATCTGAAGTCTACATATTAAAAAAAAAATTAATTTTAAAAATTTTTAGTCAAACACAAAACTAACATTTTCAATGCAGTCAAAATTTTGGTCAAATGCAAAACTGACCTTAAGTAAACTTCTTCGGCAGTCTACGTTTCGTAGACTTATGTTGAAGTCTGCTTATGAAAAGTCAAAAGTTCATTCAAATGCAAAACTAACCTCTTCTGCGTAGTCGTCTTTGTAGGTCTACGTACTTTTTTGTTTTTGTTGTCAAAGGTTAAGATGTAGACTGTCGGGGAAGGCTACGTTAAAAAAAAATCTGTTTAGTCAATTGCAAAACTGACATGTGCGTTGACAAATAGACTGCATTGTATGTCTACATAAGGGCGTAGACATATAAAACAATTTATTATCGCGACACAGATATGAGAAACGACTTAAACCATGAAAATAGTTACCTTTTTGCAGTGTGAAGCTCGTTTCCAGCCTTTTCAACCGTCCAAACTCCAATAATGACCAAAAGGAAACATTTTTGACGATTCACAAGTGAAAAAATACGAAATTATGAAGTTTATGATTATGAAAATGAAGGTTAAGAAAGATTTTTAGATGAAAATGTAGAGAAAATGAGAGGAAATGAAGATTTGCTTGTTTAGAATGAGAAAAAAGTGGTTGAAAATTCAATTCTAAAGCTTTAAGAGATCAAAAATGGTGGTTCATGGTGGTTGAAAATATTGATGATGATGGCATAGTTGTAATTAAGAAGAAATGTTTAGGGTGTATTTGGTTTTTGTATTTTTCGAAATTAATAAATAAATAAATAATAATGGCAAATTTGTAAATAATTTAAAAACTTATGGGTATTATGGAAAATTCAATGATGAATAGTAACTAAAAAAAAAGGTTGGTTTTGAGTTTGACTTGAATTTTTAGGTTGTTTTTGAAAAAACCCCTTTAATTTTTTCATAAAATGTGTATTTTTAAAAAAGGTGTATTTAGAAAGACTTAAATGAATATATATATATATATATATATATATATATATATATATATATTGTGAATATCTTACTGAATTTGAATTATATGTATATTTAGCATGAAATTATTTAATATGTATAACATCTTCTTAAAGTTTTTGGACAATTTTCTTAAATTTGATATTTCAATTTTATAAAGACATTATACATATTAAGAAATATTTTTATAAATTTTTATTTTTTTGCAGAAACAGATTTTGGAAAATAATATTTTGATTTTATTATATTTTCAATGTTTATTAGTTTCTTAAAAATAATATATTCGATTCTATTATATTTGTATTACAATATTATTTAATATCTGTTAAATAGAGCAACTAAAAATATTTTTTAATATATGATATGTTATATACTTATAAATACATGCACATAAATTATATAATTACTATATTTATACATATATTTTATTTATATTAAATTTTGATTTTTAAGTTTATTTTATGGATTGAATCTAATATTTGGTAAAAAAATATGTTTTTCGAGTTATCTGATAATTGTAGTGTTGATCGAATAAAAAAATGGAATTTGCAATTCTACACAAGTTTGATATTACTTTGCAAATTTACCTTTAATGAATGACAACTTTCAAAATTGCCTTAACTTTTTGATAAAAATATACTTAATTAAGTTTTCTAAATATTTATAAAAAATTTAGAAACTCAACCTCATCCATCACTAAACCTTAAACAGTAATCACTAGAGTGTAAACTCTAATATTAATATATTTTTGTAAAGTGATATTTAACTTATGATATTTTTAGTTATTTCTCATCAAAAAATTGATAATCAGGTGTGAAAACGGATAATATTTTTTAAAAATTTGGATATCCTTCCATACTCACCCTAATCACACCAGCATTGACAATGGCAAATTGAACATCTTCGAGACGTTGATACATTTTTTCTCTCGACGCTCTTGTGAATTTTCTTATATACCATTGGTCCATTGTTAATCCATATTTTTTTTTAATTTCATTGTCTACGTAACATGAGAGTATAGAACAAGTCATGGATATTATTATTTTCAGATTCATATCTAATGACTTAGTTGGGTCGTAATCTGAGCAGCCCATATAAACAACTTAGGCCCAAAGAATGAGGTTGTAAAAGTCCCTTGACCGTTAGCCGTTACATCAACCACTCTTCTCTGTTCACACTACCTGTTCCTCGTTCCCATCTGCTGTTCACACACACAATGGTGCTTGAATTGATCTCAGTAAGTGGCAGTACCATACTCCAACAACTAGTCAACCATGGAAAGGTGGTTTCAATATTCGCAAACCATTTTTTAGTTTTCAATAACTTTCTCAGGATTCTTCTATATAATGGGCTTGCCTTAACATACTACTCATCAAGTGTTCTCTTTAAACTTTAAGTATACAATCATATTTGTGTATTAACCTCTGAGTTGCTTCCCCTTCGACTTGCTGGTAAGAAAATCACGTCCATCAATTCATTAAATTCACATAAGTCTTTTTTTTTTGTTTCTTTTATGTTGTTTTATTTTATTTTGTTTGTCAGCAATGGAATCCGATGGCGAAAGAGTGTACTCTGTTCTTACAAGAAGAGAAGTTGGTGAGAAGATGAAGAGTGAAATCAAGCAGCTCTCGGAAGTCTTCTCGCTGTCCGAATCTGATGCAACCTTAATCCTAATCTCTCTCCGTTGGAACTCCTTCAAAGCTTCAGATCGTCTGGGTGATGACAAGGAGAAGCTCCTTTCCGAGTTAGGTTTGGTTAAAGTCTTCAGTTCCAATCAAGAAAACGATTCTGTTTCTTCTTTCTCAGATCAAGAAAATCTCGTCTCCACACCCTTTTGTCCACACAAGTTTTCTGAAACTTGTTGGATAAGTCATCTCAACAACCTTCTGGATGGAGAGAGAGTCCTTTGCCCTAAACAAGACTGTGTTGCTCCGGTTGGACCCGATACGATTGAGAAACTCACAGAACCAGCGGTGAAGATGATGTACGAGAGATACCTTCTGGGATCTTTCGTGGAGGCCAACAAGGAATCTATCAGATGGTGTCCTGCCCCAGGTTGCGAATACGCCGTCGAGCGTCATGAGGAAGATGATGAGTCTTCTCTTGACTTAGGTGTGGTGTGTTTGTGTGGACACACATTCTGTTGGATTTGCAAGCTCGAGTCTCATCGACCCCTGACTTGCAACGATGCTTCTGTTTGGTTTAGTCCCACCTTGGATACTTTAAAGAGCAATGCTTGGCTCGTTGAAAACACAAAACGTTGTCCTCGTTGCAACAGTCACGTGCTGAGGACTGATGACCCTGTTTTGAGGATGATAACTTGTCTCTGCAGGTCTGCCCTTATCTCTTTAAACTTACATCTCTTTTTTAAGAAAATAAAAACACATTCATGTTTGCTTTATTGTTTTGCAATGATCAGTTGTAGCTTCTGTTGGCGCTGCTTTCGGTCAGAGGAAGAGCACAATGGAAAATGGAACTGTGATGAAGTCTCTATTGAGCCATCAATGAGACAAGAAGTAGAGGATTCTCGTTACCTACGTCTGTGGGAGGCTTGTCATGCAGAGTTTGAGAAATCTAAGTCGGATCTCAAATCCATAGAGGATGACGCCGTTCCAAGACTGACGGAAAACCTCAGTTTTAACGACGGAGACCTTGATGCTGTGAAGGAAGCAGCAATGCTTATGGTCCAGTGTAGGCTTGTATTGAAATGGAGCTGTGCTCATGAATATTTCATAGCCATGTACCAAAGCGCCAACACGCAGTACGTGGAGCATCTTCGAGGAGTAGCTACAAATACTCTTCTCAGGCACAAAGCGACTCAAGAAGAGTTGATGAGTCAAGCTCTTACATCTGGAAATTTCAGTTGTTTCAAGCTCAAGTTGTCAGCCAGTACAACCACCACTGGTAACTACTTCCATGAATATGTCAAGACTCTTGAAGGTTGTTTCCCTGAAGTTCAGTTTAACCCTTAGTACCTTATCCGTATGTAATAAATAATATGTTATCTGGATCATTTGGATGTGATTGTGCTTAAAGACTTTTGAATAATTTAATCTTCTTTGGATTTAGAGTCTTGGCTTGTTTGATACATTGAAAGAAAAACAAAGTGGGATCATCACAACAAGACTTGTTTTCATTCACTCTAGAAACTAAGATATTAAAAGAATCACAAACTCATGCTACACATAAGAGTTTATTACAGAGAATCTGTTTATGTTTGTTTCCATACAGAAATATTACAATTTTTGTTTTAAGTTCTATTGAAATGCAGGAAATAAATTGTAAAATGGTCGATAATTTACTTTATTTTTGTAAAAAGGGTTATTGGCATAGGGAGAAATAGCCAAAACCACAACAAATAGGCCAGGAATTGAATGAATTGTTCATAAGCGGCGGTTTTTAGAGTATCATAGCAGAGAACAATTTTATTAAGCCAAGTATAATATTTCAAGTTTGTTGAGGATGTTAATTATTCAACAACTGCTGCTCAAACAGGCAAGAAGTTGTTATCATTCACCACGTTTTCTACTTATCTAATCTATTAAATTAGAAAAATATTTTTATCTAATACTAACAAGTCATAATAGAAAACATTTAAATAATTAGTTAATAATGACATATTTGATTATATATATTAATAATAAACCAAATCTTAATTTAAATTTTACTTTTTAATTATAACAAAATCTGTTGAGAAATAATCAAACAAAATCTTACTTAAAAATTTAAATATTTTTTAGAAAATAACACATTAATAAATTTTGTAATTAGTAATATAATATTATTATAAATCAATATTAACTAAGATTTTATTATAAAACAAGAAAAATAAAAATTATATACTTTTTTTTATAAATTCTATAAATATATTTTGGATTATATAAAATAGCGGTGCAACATGGATTAAATATGATAAAATTGTATTAAATAGGTAATTTAATAATATAATAATTTTTAAATTTCTAAATTTTTATTTAAATAAATTATCACTCATCTTTAAAATGGATTAAAATTAGTAAATTATAGAATATTTTTTATACAAAATAAATGAATCAACATAGGTTAAACTTATATGTATATATATATATATCTAAAAAAATTTATTTATTTTGAAAATTTCAACAATATATTGTTTAAAAAAATTTTGTATACAAAAATATAATATTATATAATAAACTTTAGTTCATATACTATTTAAAAATATGTTATTAGAGAACTATAAAATTTAGTAATTCATTTAAAATATTAATGACAAATACAATTTTAATTTTAATTTATTTGTAAAATTTTAACAAAATCTATTGAGAATTTTTTTTCAAAATAGTACCAAAAAATCTAATATTTATTTATAAAATAATAGATTAGATGTAGTCACAAAAAAAATTAAAATTATTTAATGTTCCAAATTCAAAAATAGTTGTGAAATTTTGTAAAGTTTGACAAAATATAAAATTTTGAAAATAAATATTTAAACTCAAAATCATAATATTGAAAATTTTACAAAAGATAAAATCATAGATAATAACAAATAACTTTTTGAAATGCACCACGAAAAAACTATTTATATATGTTATAAAAATTAAAGTAATCTAATATTTTGAAGTCTTAATTTATTAAAAAATAAAGCTTAATATCATAACATCCAAAAAATATCTTATATCAATAAAATTTACTAAAATAATATGATAGATACTACTATGTATAAAATTTACTAAAAAATAAGGCTATATTATTTAAACAAAACAGTTTTTTACTTATAAATTCCGTAAAATACTAAAATGATATATGTTAAAGTATATTTTCTTATACACAACATGTAAATAGAAATGATCTTAAATATATTTCTTTTATATAATATAAATAAATAAAATTTAAAATATATTATATGCAAAATGTATAAATTAAAGAAAAAAAACATATTATGAAAATGTTCTCTATTTGATTATTTCATATGGTTATTTTATTGTACCTAACTCGAAAATATATTAGTAAGTAATAAAAATTAATAACAAAATAATTTTTTTTAAACAAATCACTATATATTAATTATATTGAATAAGAAATATAAACAATAATATTATAGATTTACACAATATATAACATTAAAATAAAATTATATATTTGTAATGATATCTAATATATTTATAAAATAGAAAAATATTCGCACGGACGTGTGGGTTAAAATCTAGTTTTCAATTAAGACGACCCGTTAAGAGGGGAGAAACATAATTTTTTACAGAAAAACATAAAAATAAATAAAAGAACAGAATGAGGAAGAGATAACTTCGAAAGCATGTCGGCAACTTTGTTGTTTTGACTTGGTGTGCGAGCAGATTTATAATGGGATTCATATCATGGTTATAACCGTCAATCGTTTGTATATGCATAACTGCAACAAAAAATTTACCAAAATAAACAGGAAATTCTATAGTTGTAGTTGTATGGAACTCTCTTGTCTTTTAATTTCTAAAAATATGTCTAGAACAAAAAAAATCATATTTAGACAAAAAAATGGTAATTCAATTTTGTGAAGATAGTGTTCTTTTGAAATGTAAAGTGAATATCTACAAGCAATTAAATGAAAAAAATAGAATTATCTTCAATGAACCATTACAACTATTTAAATGAATCATTGTAATTTTAACCGAAGTTATGGCAATTAACCATTATAATTCTTTTTTAAAATAGTGAAAATAAAAAAATAAAATAAAAAATAGTAAAATGTATATCTTACTATACTAAAAAGAGAATATTTTGACCGGAGAGAGTGTCCATGTAGCCAAAGAAATTTCAGTCTATTACATTTAGCCATGTCATTTAAAATCCATGTCATCTTAATCTATCTTGCTGTCTGCCTAACCAAATCGTCACGATTTCGAATCTTTTTACACTTTCTTCGTCAATCTCTATTACATACGCACTAATCACCCGATTTAATGCATATTCTTAAATTATTCTTTCAATTCTCCGGAATCTCAAATCCTCCACAACATCATGATGCATATTCTTAAATTATTCTTTCAATTCCTCGGAATCTCAAATCCTCCAAGACATCATGAATCTCTAGAGATTTCTTCTCTGTCCGTTTCAAATATCCATAACACCACTACTATAAAGATGCGGGAAGTGCAGCCCTCACCACATATCGTCAAAGCAACCTGATTACTCATGTATGATTTCTTTGTCGGTTGACAGGATCAGAATCTCTCTAAAAGAGAGCATAAAACTACAATCTAAACAAGGATAACGAAGAAGATGCATCGATGAGGCCATAAGTGGTAACTGGGAACCATTCGTGAGATCTTCTATGATGCTAACATGGCGCCGAACTTTTCGGAGTTGGGGAAATAATGAAAATAGACTCCAATGTGTGGCATAGTAATCAATACATATCTCTCAGGCTCTCCCGGAATATGCTTTAATCTTGATGATTTTTAGTGTTTTGATTATCCTTAACCTTTCGATGCACGTCCAAGCAAAGTTAGTGTTGCTGAGAAAAGATAGTTCCAATGAGAAGATTCTTATAGGTGTCGCCATTGGAGGAGGTATAGCCTTCCCCACTGCTGAGCATTTCACTGTAATCAGAAGAGAAACTATTGAGAAAACATGGGAAGGAAGAAAAATCTAAAGCTGCATGGTGACTGAAATGGATTCTAAATAATCCTCTTCATCCTAATCAAGTTATAGTTATTGTGGCAAAGTACAAGTTGTTGACATGAGCCAAACAGTGTTAAACACTGTTAATATGGAGCAGCAATCCTTCCCAGAATCCAAGAGAATCTGATTTCTAAAAAGCTCGAAGAAGATGTACATTCTTGCAAGAAAACCAGTGAAGCATTATAGCTTGCTCAGCTACTGATTCCACCTTTCCCTCTATTTGGAAGACGGTAAAAGCAGTTCTAGTTGTTAGATTTCCATTGAAGAGAATAAAAGTTTGTATGGGAGAAATTTTCAAGAAATCAGAAGGATCTGTGTTATTGGATGAGTTTCAGAAAGCAGTGATGGGCATTGAAGGATCTGGTATGGCTTCAAGTGTATGGGAAAGTGTTAAGATGGTCCAAACGTTAGATTCGTGAACTAGACCAATTCGGTTTGAACACCTTACAAAACCTTTGTGTAGGAGTTGGGTTCCAGGATGTGAAAATTATTTTCCCAAGTTTCTTTGGAGAAAGGTTTTTCATAGAGTTTGTGGAGAAATTCTAGTATTTCCAAGAAAATGGATTCGGTCTAAAGGATTTGTAAGCGTCATCAATTACGGGAATGGATACTGTTAACCTAGATTGGCTTCCAACTTAAAACTAACTGGTGATAAGCGGAGTGGTCCATCTATATTATATATTACTAAGGATCTTTTACAACTTCCGCTGTGGAACATTTGTCTCTAATACGCCCCTTCGAGATGTTGGTTCTTTGAGCGTCAATCTCGGAATGTTTGGACAAGGATCGATGGGCCGACTTTGGGCTAGATTGTAATGGATCGTGTTGGATTGTTTGGATCGGGCTCTGATACCATGTTAAGCTAGATGAGCTTCCAACCTAAAACCAGTTGGTGATGTTAATCTAGGTGAGATTCCACCTTAAAACCAATTGGTGATAACTGGATTGACCCATCTATCTTATATATTACTAAGGATCACTTCCAACTTCCGACTATGGGAAATTTGTCCCTAATGCCCTCTATAAATGTTTGGGCAAGGATCGATAGGCCAACTTTGGGTTGAATCGATAATGGATCGGGTTGGATTGCTTGGATCGGGGGTTCTTATACCATGTTAAGTTAGATGAGTTTCCAACCTAAAATCAATTCGTAATAAGTAGAGTAGTCCATCTTATTATATATTTCTAAGGATCCGTTCCAACTTCCGATGTGGGACATTTGTCTCTAATAGATACAACACCATCTTCAATGACAGAAAGTTATGTAATATTCATTTTTTACAAGCTCTAAAACGTATTTCTTGCTTTTCTAAGAATTTTAGACCCATTGTTTTTTTAGTTATCTTCTTTCAACAATTGCGTCTGGATTGCCACTGGGAAAGAAATGATTAATAAACAAGCTGAAGCACAAAGAGCTAACATACATTTCTTTCTATATAAATACCAAAGCAATGCTCGGTCAGTTTTGGCTTCCTCTTGTTATTTCAAGTCATTTAGGTTATTAGTTTATGAATTTTTTACATCTACGGACGCTTTTTCACATCTCAATTACACTAAAAAACACTTAATTACTTGTCACACACTTTTCATTGTCAAAAAGACTATAATGACCCTAGATCTGATTAGTTTTTTCTCTGTCTTTAATGTTCAAATGTATGAGCTATTTTCATTTCATCACACAAATTTCTCTTAAATTTCATAGTTTTCTAATAACATATTTTTAAATAGTATATGAAATAAATTTTATTATATACTATTATATTTTTGTATATAAATAATTTTAAACAATATATTGTTGAGAGTTTAAAAATAAATAAAAAGTTGTATATATATATAAGTTTAACCTATGTTAATAAATTTATTTTGTATAAAAATATTATATATTCTACAAATTTTAACTTATTTTAATGATGAGTGATAATTTATTTAAATAAAAAATTTAGAAATTTAGAAATTGTTAAATTACCTATTTAATATAATTTTATCATATTTAAATCATGTAACACTGCTATTTTTATATATTCCAGAATATATTTATAAAATTTATTAAAAACATTATATAATTTTATTTTCTTATTTTATAATAAAATAATAGTTAACATTGATTTATAATAATATATATTACTAATTACAGAATTTATTGATGTCTTGTTTTCTAAAAAAAGAATTTAAAATTTTAAGTAAGATTTTTTTAGATTATTTCTCCAGAGATTTTGTTATAATTAAAAAATAAATTTTAAATTTAAGGTTGGTTTATTATTAATGTAAATAATCAAATATATCATATTAAATAATTTTTTTAATAGTTCTACTATGACTTCTTAGTAGTAGATAAAAATAAGACCCTAATTTAATAGATTAGATATATATATATATATATATAATCTATTAAATCTAAAGTACAAATTAAAAATTGCCCTTCATTCACTTTAGTAATTACAATTTCATGCCACTGCTTTAACAATTATTAATTTAACAAAATTATATATATATATATATATATATATATATATATATATATATATATATATATATATATATATATATATATATATATTTAAACGTAACAGATTAGTTAATATGGAAACTAACACTTACTATATTTAAGTTTTCTTCTTCTTCTTCTTTTTTAAAAAGTTTCTTCTTCTTTTTAACCAATCACTTTGCCATGTACTCTTCTTCTCAACCTAAACTAAATCAATCATATATATCCACCATATCGTAAGCACTTTCTCCTCCATATACATTATAGCTGCCAGAATAATGGTGAACATAAAATAATAAAAATATCGACAATTTCAGTTATTTAAAATTTCATTTATATTACGCTAATAAGTCATATTCTAAGACAATAAGTTATGTGAAGTATTATAAAATTAATTCAGTTTCATATTTTGTTCATACCTTTTATGAGAACAACTGAAACTAAATTTCACCTACGCTACAAATAACTAAAGCTTTTTTCAAAAAAAAAAAAATATATTAATAGTAAATGAAATATCACATTAAGTAAAAAGAGAACTATGATTAAATATAGATCAACGTGTGCTAAAAAGGCCACAATTAGGACGTGGACAAAAAACATTACAATCTATATTTTTCAAATGGTGTAACCCGTTTGAAAAAAATATCTTAAAATATGCACAAACTATGGCACCAACCTTAAATATGGACAATCAAATTTTGTTTTTGGTATGAATGTTAAGATTTGGAAAATCAATTATAAACTTAACACCCACGTTTAGTGGAAAATATTCACCTTAATTATTTTTAACATCCTTCGTAGATACTGAAATCGATTTAATATATGCTGTAATAGAAATATTTCCAGTAATATCAACTTCATATTTTCCATATATATTAGGCGTGATATTTTTTGTGGACCATGTTAATTATCCAATTTTTTTATGTGCAATTAGCTAAAAAATTTCACAAGTTTTTAAAACACTTACAACATATCAAAAAAATATAAGTGTACGAATTATTGTCTTTTATAATATTTTTAACTAATTAATAATTTGATCAAAAATGGTGTAAATATTAATAACAAACCTAAATCAGACAATAAAATGTTAAAGGATTGTTAATATAAATTTGACCCAATCCGGTATATAATACATAGATTTTATTTTCTATAGTATATTTACATAACTGATCCAAAAACCATTTAATAAGAAAAATATACAAGCACAACAGAGTAAAAATATATATGATATAAGAAATAAACTAAAGTTGTACAAGTAGAACCATTAAAATTAAATTTGTTTTGCAATGTATATACATCATAAAACAAAAACATGTGCGGACGCACGGGTCAAGTGATAGTTATATATTAGTGTGTAAATAAAATTAAGTGTGGACGTGGACACCAAAAAATGCTAGTAAAGTTATAGACTAGTTGTGGACATAGACATTTTAAAACGGAGGTTGTTGGATGATACCTTTTAAAACTTGTTATTTACCGTAGTTTCTGGGAAGGAGAAACCCACATAACCACTCTTTTCTATCGTTACTCCTACTGTCACTTCCACCACCTATGCCACCACCACGATCGAGTGGTTCAAACTCGCTAAAGGTCTCATCTTTCGCCTGTTGTACACCGATCTGCTGGAGACTTACTCTGTGACCACATCCAATCCAACGCACCTAGCTCTTGATCTCCGATAAGACAGCTTTGATCGAGCTCCAATGGATAAGACATATCTGATCAAGCTGTCATATCGTAGATCGAGAGCTAGTTGCATTGGATTGGATGTGGTCACGGGGGAAGTCTCCAGCAAAGCTGTGTACAACGGATCGAAAGATGCGACCTTTACCGAGTTAGAACCGAAACTCGCTTATGGTGATGGCTTTGGCGGTGCCGGTGTCAGTGGGAGTAACAGTGAAAACATGATTATGTGCGTTTCTCATTCCCAGAAACTATGGTGAAGAACAAAATTTTAAGGATATTAGCCAACGACCTCCTTGTTAAGATGTCCATGTCTACAACTAGTTTATAATTTTACTATTCATACTTTGTTGTTCACATCTACGCTTAATTTTGTTTAAACATTAATATATAATTTTTTATCTATCTATATACACACACATATATATATATATATGAAAATGGATCTTAAAAGAAAGAAAATTATATATATAATTTACTATGATAATTATTTTTGTTTAATATATTTTAGATTTTGAGATAAAGTAAATGAAAGCATAAAGAAGAATAAAAAATAATAACATAAAATAAAAAATAGTCAAAAACTAACTATCCCATTTTGTTCTCTCCAAGGTAACTTGCCAACATTCTCTTTCCTATAAAGATATAGTTGTCCAAAAAACTAGTTAATCCCACAAAAAGTGTCTCACATGTGTAAAATATCTCTAAATGTAAGAAAAACTTAAAATGTGTCTAACCAACTCTTAGTTTATTACCAATCACTTTACATAAATAATCAATAAATAATTTGATTCTATCATGAAGAGAAATTAAAGGTTTTAGCAGTTTCGGCTTGATTCCTACTTCCACTTGTTCAAAATGAATAAAAAACAAAAGAAACAAGAATCATAACTCACATTATTTCAAAGATATTACACAATTAACACATAATACATTATATATAAATTTTAAACTAAAGTTATATAAAATAATAAGATATGTTTATTATAATTGATTTATGTTTGTTTTGAATACAATATAATTAATTATTATTTTAAGTTTATATTACATATGCCATCACTTATTCCCAATATTGTATTCATTGAATAGTGCTTGTCCAAAACTGTTTTTATTGCCGATTTTGTAATAAAATTGTAACAGCCCTCCCCATGGGACCCAACTGGCGTTGCAGCGCATCGACCCTAACCCCTCTCCTGTGATACAACCTGTCCGAAATCACCCTAGACCTCGGCTCACAGATGGGTTATTGGTGAGGTTCGAACCCATGACTTCACCCTTTAACAACCCTCCCACAGAGAAGTTGTCACCAAGTAAAAAATTGAATACAAAAAAATGATAATGTTATCCCACACAATACATAACAAGTAAACAGAGTACTTCGACTACAAAGAAGAACAAAACCAATCACCATACCTTCTTTATAGTTATTGTTTTAGTGAGTATTTTTATTGTTCCATAGAATATAACTCTATATTAAAGTAAGAAAAGTTATTTTCTACATCAACCAACAATTTTTAAAATAATATTACGCATTTAAAACAAAAAATAATGTAGGAAAATATTGAATTATAACTGGACAAAAATAAAATTAATCATACAATAATATGAAAGTTAACAAATTTAGAATATTTAATCCGCGTGTAGCTCGGAAAAAAAATCTAGTAACATTGAAAAATCAATGATTATTGTTTTTATATGTATTTCCAAAGTTTCTTTTTAACAACCAACATTTTCTCAAACATTCTAAGCAATGCAATGTTTGTTGTGAATCTCGTGTCCTTTAGAGGTTTACTCGACAAGAATCTAAGCTAGAGAGATGGAGAGTAGTCGGCTAGGGTTTATGAATCTAAGACTTTGTATTGCTTTGTATAGAATGTATTATGATGTGTGTATCAAATAAGTACAAAGGGGATCATATATATGAGTGTTTGGCCGACTTGCCCACATCACATACTCGATGTGGGACAAGTAAACAGGGCCCAAAGTCGGTTGGTCTAAGTAGTAAATGGGCTGGCCCATCTGTGATGCATATGGGCCGATTGGTCTATGTGTAGACCAAGTAGATAAGCCCACTTATGTGCATTCCCGAACCGTCTGGTTCATAACACTCCCCCTGAATGCCATAACCGTGTAGAGCTCGCAATGCGTTTGGTATACTGCCTCGTTAAAACCTTTCTATGGTAAACCCAAAACCCAATGTGGTAAAAAGGGAAGCCATAGATAGGAAAAAGAGTACAGCCGCATTACTCCCCCTGAAGTGAACATCACTGAAGGCTCTTCAGTCTTCTGGTCTCGTGTACCACCTTCTGTGAGCAGAGGTTGATTGAAATAAATCGGTTGTGCTTATCACTTGACCGTACTAGCACTCCCTTTTACTTGTCTTCCTTTCATATGTGCTGATCCCCAGCCTTTGGCAAGTCATCTTCATGCGAGTTCCATTTCCACTCGCAGGTTGTTTCTTCCTTTAGTTGAACATGCCTCTTCTTAATGGGTATCATCCATTATGAACATCTTGCCTGGTCATCTCGTCCGCTGGTCGAGTCGCTATCGACCATCGACCCTGGATCATTATCGGCTACATAGCTCTGATCCATCGACCATGTCATTCCCTTTTGATCAGGTGTGGTCAATACTCTTCTGGACGGTAGGTGGAGTTACTTGTAACATTGCCTGCTACATGGATGCCCAAATTTTCGGATGACTAAATATCATCTGCGGTCTTGATTAATATCTATGATCTCCACGAAGTTATAATGCTTCCATGAGTGGAATCATAACCTGTTCATAATCAAAAACAAAATTGTATCTGCAAAAACAATTTTCCCTTCTTTGGGTTGGTTAGTATGGTTAGTGTAAACAAACTTTAAACCTTTCGTTCCATGTAAATAAATAACGAAGTATAAGTTTACCACTACCAATACTTTTCTTCATCATCAGCTATATTGCATAGATATATGCATGCTGATGGACTATGGTTATGATCAATATATCCATTTGATATAGATATAGTCATCCATTGTATCAATGGTTATCTTTTATGGTATCTTTGGCTCATGATCAGGCCGCTCGTGGTTGGGTCTTATGTTTCATGACCTCTTACTTAACCACTTTGATTTCTCTGATCTTAATACCTTTGATCACATGGTTTGTTCATGAGGTTCCCTCGGCCACATATGTAAGTTGGCTCGCAGGTACCTTGGATAAGTCTTACTTCAGTCATATGGTCGACCGTTTGGTCGTCATGATTCTGTTTCTCGACTGCGGCCCTTATGGCCATCATGGTCGGAATAAAGTGATTCCATTCAGCCTTCGACCTTACTGGTCTTTATACGAACGTTTGGTTCGGTTCAGGTCCCTAGACCATGGCTGTAAGACTTAATCCATCGATCATGGCTGTATGTTCAGCCATCCTTATATCGATGGTCTCGACCGCAGTGTTTATAGACTGCTATGGTCGATGTGGATGGAATCATTCTGTATGACCGTTTCATATTTCTTTCAATATGTTCTTAGTTTAGGAACAACCATAAACCATATAGACAAGGATCTGAGGATCCAAATATTATGACCATAACTTGTCTAAGAATCAAATCGATAACTTGTATCATTTGGGAATCAATCAACTTTCTTTCAAGTTGGTTTGTGAACACAAGGAATTTCATTCTTATAATGAATACATGAACTGATTATGATGGTCCTCGTGGAACTCATTCACTAATTATCATATGCAGCTGCAGCTGTATCAGTTCTTAGATGGCTAAGGAACAAAGCCGTTCTTTTGAGAATTTCTTTTCTCATCTTATGGTACCTTTAGTACTTTTATCCAGTGATTAATATACTGCTTGCTACATCATCATTTCTTTCAAGACATTTCATTGTAGTAGCATCCACCACAGATCTTATATCATTTATAACATGTTCCTTGGTCTCTGTGAGTAACTTTATGTAATCAGCTATGTTCAAATGCTGTAAACAGGAACATGCACGTCTTAGACCACGTGACCATGTCCTTTTATCTCACGGTTTTCTTTCTACTCACACGACCCCATTCACTGGTTTGATGGCGTTCTATGGCCAATACGTCCATCGCTTCAATAGGTTCCTTAAACCTATAAAACCCCACGCATCTCATGAGTATGAGTACTCTCATGTGGGTTGATGATCCTCGGTTATACATTCAAGTGCTACCTTGTGTGCTCATTCTTATATCATTGGTATCGATACCCTTTTCTGCGTTCCATTGTGTTCCAGACATGTCATAGTAGATTGCAATCTTATAACCTTCAATACTTTGGTGTTTTGGCGTCCCAAATCACCTTAAGTACCATGGAGTTTGGCGTCCCAAAGTCCATTGTATGGTATCTTGTATTGTGGTCGACCATTTTCTATGTCTGGAATGGTTTCCATTTATGACCT
This sequence comes from Moricandia moricandioides, assembly GCA_905132885.1. Classification (NCBI taxonomy): domain Eukaryota; kingdom Viridiplantae; phylum Streptophyta; class Magnoliopsida; order Brassicales; family Brassicaceae; genus Moricandia; species Moricandia moricandioides. The sequence continues at coordinate 64,945 of CAJHQQ010001551.1, forward strand.
CAGGAAATTTCATGCACCATTTTATTTCCTCCCGGTTTTATGTTATGGAACATATTGGTCTATCTTGTATAGACTCTGTAGCAACTTGATTGTGTCTCTACTAGGACAACAATTCTCTTGGTGCCGGCTGGTATTACTTTGGGGTCAATGTGCATGGCATCTAGTTTTATTAGTTCTAGACGTCTTATCTTTACTTGTCCGAGGATCTTGCCAAGACACTGATGGTTGATACCATTCTATTCATGGTTGATACCATTCTCTTTACCAGCTTATAACTTTCTCCTTTAATGTTGGATGGTCGGATTACTGAGGCAATCCGTGAACCTGGCCACTTAGTCTGATCACCCATATTTGGCTCAAAGTTCCTTTTAATTCGTGGGAGAAAGTTGTACTCCCATCCAACATATATTCTCATCCTCAATCCTCTGCGGAGGTTCCATCTTAAGTAGCACATATGTCTGTGGTGGAATACTCAGATTTCCTTAAGATGGTATATGTCTGGTTTATGACCCTTGACCTGAGATGAGAATATCTATGCTCACTTATATGGCCTGATGCATATCATCTTTGCACATGTACATTCATGATGTCCTTAAGTATTTAGGCTTGACGTGGATGATGTACCACCGAGAGCCACTGATAGCATAGTACACGAGATTTTTAGTGTGTTTATGGACCACGGGATTTGTCCTCACTCCCCCTCATAAACATACTTATAATTTCGTGATGCTTAGGACAATAAAGCCTGATGAGTTTCCCTTGTGTACATGTTACACAACGTGAGATTTTATGGGATAACTCTTTGTGCCTTTACATTCTTTGCATCAAGTTTGGACTCGGATGGCTAATCCGGTCATGCCATTAAGTGTAATATCGTGTGGTATACCAATCTGGTTACCATGGCTCTTAGGCTCGTCTCATACTGATCCTTAGCATAGTTTAGATCATAGTGTATAGGTATAGTCTTTGACCACATTCCTTATAAGGCTTTATAATCTGAAACTGATGTTTCTTTTGCCCATTGGTTTAATGTGGAAACCATATATACTGAGGTATATAACTCAATGGGTCTTTGGGTGAATACCTTTTGTGGTCTTATAATATTGACTATCCTTATGTTTATTTAATCAATCACTTTATAAAATAAAAGCCTAAACACCAAAACATCACTTTATTCTATTTGGTTTATCATTTCAGTATATCTGAAGTTTCATGATCCGTAGGATCGTCTTTGCTATGATCAATATCGTGATCTGTAGGATCATATCTATCGTGATCATATTCACCCTCATCATCCTAATACATCATATGAGCTTCTGGATTCTTGCCTTTTAGACTCTCTTGATAGAGGTCGACCAGATGCTTAGGGGTTCGGCAATTCTTTGCCCAATGGTTTAATATCCCGCATCTGTGGCAAGCTGAAGACTTAGGATTCTGAATCCTTGAAGATATCCCATAACTTTTGCCTTTGCCATGTCCATGAGTGGACTGGTTTGGACGATCATAAAAGGTAGAACGCCCTTTGTTATGGCTACCACGTCCACGTCCTCGCGTTTGACTTCCGCGGTCGCGTCCTCGTCCATATGAGGAACTACGACCCTTTTGGTCATAACGGACATGGTTTGCCTCTATATCATCCTTAGGCTCGGCATTATGTGCCTCTGGGATAGGCTTAGTACCTGAGGGTCTAAGCTCACTGTTCTTCAAGAGCAGCTCATTGTTTTGTTCAGCAAGCAACAAACAGTGATGAGTTCACTATAGGTCTTAAAACCTTTTGTCTATACTGTTGCTGGAGCAACATGTTGCTTGAGGACATTGTCTGGAATGTCTTTTCAAGGAGCTGCGTATCAGTAACAATCTCGCCACATAGCCTCAATTGTGAGACTATTCGGAACAAGGCTGAGTTGTACTCGTTCACGGACTTGAAGTCCTGAATCCTAAGGTGTATCCATTCATAGGTCGCCGCTGGATGAACCAGGGTCCTTTGATGATCATATCTCGTTATGAATTCTTTCCATAGTTCATATGGATCATTCACCGTGAGGTATTGAGCTTTCAAGCTTTCCTCTATATGATGTCGGATGTGCATAAGGGCTTTTGAGTTCTGGGCCATTGGCTCCAAGAGATATCTCAATGTTTAATGCCCATTGCAAGTAATTGTCACTTTTGACACTGAGGGGTGAAAAGTCCAAGTTCGTGATGTTTGGCATCTGAAAATGAGTTTCAGATTGCTTAGGTCTTATCATACCACATCTCTTGTCCATTTTAAAATCGTAGTGAAAACAGTTTGAAAACCGATTGGACAAGCATACGGTCTGGCAGTACGTCTTGGTACGCTTCATCGACCTATGTGGTTCGTGGTCTATCCGTTGATACGGGTCATCGACCATCCGCGATCTAAACGTACATGGTACGCATCATCGATCGTTACGGATCATGGTCTAGCCGTACCTGAGGGTAGGCATCATCGACCGGAATGGACCTTGGTCTATCCGCATGGTGCGGGTGATCGACCGTTTGTGGTCACGGTATGACCGCGGTTCGTGGTTCGTACGGATCACTGCGGGTTCGTACTGAGTGGTACGTGATCGGTCGTATCGCATGGTACGTACCGTCTGTCATCCGCGTTCGTGGTCCGTTCGTACCGCATGGTATGTACCATCCGCGGTTCATGCCTTAATCGCGGGTCATGGTTCGTATGGGTTACCACGGGTTCGTACCTTATGGTACGTGACTGGCCGTGCCTGTCTTTCATCCGCGTTCGTGACCCGTCCGTACTGCACGGTACGTACCACTGACCATTCGCGGTTCATGGTCTAGCATCCTCGACCATGGGTCTAGCATCATTGACCAATGGGTATAACATCATCGACCAATAGGTCTAGTATCATCGACCAAAGTATAAAAACAAACTTTCTTTAACTAATCTAGGGGTTTAAGATTTAGACCTAGAAATTTTATAAATTTGGAAAGTTTCCATTTTTTAGAAAGTTTCCTTTTCTGGAATATTTCCTTTTCAGGAATGTTTCCTTTTTAGGAAAGTTTCCTTTTTAGGAAAGTTTGGGTTTTAGGTAAGTTTAGGTATTTTAGGTAAGTTTACATTTTAGGAAAGTTTTCATTTCTGGGAAGTTTCCATTTAGGGAAAGTTTCCTAATTTGGTAAGTTCAGGTAATTTTAGGTAAATTTCTATTTTAGGAAAGTTTTCTTTTCTGATTAAGTTTTCTTTTTATAATTAGGTTTTCCTTTTCAGAATAGGTTTCCTAATTTGGATTGATTTAGGTTTTCCTTTTTGGATTAGGGTTTCCTATTTAGGTTAGGTTTTCCTTATTAGAATTGATCTAGGTTTTCCTTTTCTATTAGGGTTTTTGGTATTTTCGATTTTCAGCCGTCAAGCAATGAATCTAGCAACCTAATGATTCTTATCTATGCCGAAAATCAAAAACCAAACCGAAGCAATCCTAGCAACAATTCTAAACACAAATCGATTAACCTCAAGATGGATTGGATGACATACCTTAATCCTTGATCGATTTCCTCCTTGGGTTTCCTCTTGGGAACCTTAAACAATCAACCAAAGACAAGATACAAAAGCTTAGTTCTTAGATCTATGAAAACAATCGATTAAAAACTAAGAGAGAGAGATTCGCCGAGTTGTGGTTTCCGGATGGTGTAGGGTTGTGCCGGCTGGATGAGCTTCGATCTAGGACTCGAGGTGGTTGGTTTCAGAGCAGGATCGTGCTGATAACGTGTTGTGAATCTCGTGTCCTTTAGAGGTTTACTCGACAAGAATCTAAGCTAGAGAGATGGAGAGTAGTCGGCTAGGGTTTATGAGTCTAAGACTTTGTATTGCTTTGTATAGAATGTATTGTGTTGTGTGTATCAAATAAGTACAAAGGGGATACATATATATATGAGTATTTGGCCGACTTGCCCACATCACATACTCGATGTGGGACAAGTAAACAAGGCCCAAAGTTGGTTGGTCTAAGTAGTAAATGGGCTGGCCTATCTGTGATGCATATGGGCCGATTGGTCTATGTGTAGACCAAGTAGATAAGCCCACTTATGTGCATTCCCGAACCGTCTGGTTCATAACAGTGTTGATAACAAGATAACAACAGAAACATTTTGATGAAAAATAGAATTTTAAAAATATTTATATGTTATTTATCACATTAAAGCTAAACTTTGAAAATTTGTATTATTCTATCACTAAGTAGTTTTAATTTTTTTAAATAATATATTATATAAAAATGAATATGTATTTTATCATTTCGATATTATCAATATCAATTATAATTTTTAAACATTTTCACTTTTATATATTATTATACTAAGAAAAATATTTCAGGATAGCCCTAAAAAAGTTTATGTCACAAAATAGAATTAAAAGAAAAAATGACCAAATTAAATTTTATTAAAGATTGTAAATATACAAATATGTCCCTAAGATTAAATAATTTAGAATTGGGATATAAAGTTATGAGGTGGGGGTTCAGAGGTGAAAGTAAAAAATAAATATTAAAATTTTTAAAATAAAATGTAATTTTGATCATTTTGAAGGATATTTTGATGACAAAAACTTAAAAATAGTTATTTCATAGGATTAACTTTATATTAATGCTAAAAAATTTCTTAAATAATTATTTAAAAAATTAATATATATGGTTTAGCCGAGCCCTTTGTCAAACATTTTAGCCATAAACCCTGAGTTTTGTAACAAGCTAAAAATGATTTAGATATAGCTAATCTTTGGATCTAGCAAGGTTAAGTTTGAGGAGAAATGGTTTAAAATACCACAAAGTGATTACTTTTTTTCAAAAATACACTCAGTCAAAAATACTATAATATTTAGGTTCATGTTTATTGATTATAGTTCATGCTTAATATTTAGAAGGTGGAGAAATATTTAGAAGGTGGAGAAATAACTATAATATTTAGAAGGGCTGCTACAATTTTATTACAAAATCGGCAATAAAAACAGTTTTGGACAAGCACTATTCAATGAATACAATATTGGGAATAAGTGATGGCATATGTAATATAAAATTAAAATAATAATTAATTATATTGTATTCAAAACAAACATAAATCAGTTATAATAAACATATCTTATTATTTTATATAACTTTAGTTTACAATTTATATATAATGTATTATGTGTTAATTGTGTAATATCTTTGAAATAATGTGAGTTATGATTCTTGTTTCTTTTGGTTTTTATTCATTTCGAACAAGTGGAAGTAGGAATCAAGCCGAAACTGCTAAAACCTTTAATTTCTCTTCATGATAGAATCAAATTATTTATTGATTATTTATGTAAAGTGCTTGGTAATAAACTAAGAGTTGGTTAGACACATTTTAAGTTTTTCTTACATTTAGAGACATTTTACACATGTGAGATATTTTTGTGGGATTAACTAGTTTTTTGGACAACTATATCTTTATAAGAAAGAGAATGTTGGCGAGTTACCTTGGAGAGAACAAAATGGGATAGTTAGTTTTTGACTATTTTTTATTTTATTTTATTATTTTTTTTATTCTTCTTTATGCTTTCATTTACTTTATCTCAAAATCTAAAATATATTAAACAAAAATAATTATCATAATAAATTATATATAAAATTTTCTTTCTTTTAAGATCCATTTTCATATATATATATATATATATATATATATATGTGTGTGTGTGTGTGTGTGTGTGTGTATATAGATAGATAAAAAAAATATTAATGTTTAAACAAAATTTAACGTAGATGTGAAAAACAAAGCATGAATAGTAGAATTATAAACTAGTTGTAGACATGGACATCTTAACAAGAGGTCGTTGGCTAATATCCTTAAAATTTTGTTCTTCACCATAGTTTCCGGGAATTAGAAACGCACATAATCATGTTTCCACTGTTACTCCCACTAACACCGGCAACGCCGACGCCATCACCATAAGCGAGTTTCGGTTCTAACTCGGTAAAGGTCGCATCTTTCGATCCGTTGTACACCGCTTTGCTGGAGACTTCCCCCGTGACCACATCTAATCCAATGCAACTAGCTCTTAATCTACGATATGACAGCTTGATCAGAGATGTCTTATCCATTGGAGCTCGATCAAAGTTGTTTTATCGGAGATCAAGAGCTAGGTGCGTTGGATTGGATGTGGTCACAGAGTAAGTCTCCAGCAGATCGGTGTACAGCAGTCGAAAGATGAGACCTTTAGCGAGTTTGAACCACTCGATCGTGGGGGTGGCATAGGTGGTGGAAGTGACAGTGGGAGTAACGATAGAAAAGAGTGGTTATGTGGGTTTCTCCTTACCGGAAACTACGGTGAATAACAAGTTTTTAAAGGTATCATCCAACAACCTCCGTGTTAAAATGTCTATGTCCACAACTAGTCTATAACTTTACTAGCATTTTTTGGTGTCCACGTCCACACTTAATATTATTTACACACTAATATATAACTATCACTTGACATGTGCGTCCGCACATGTGTTTGTTTTATAATGTATATACATTGCAAAACAAATTTAATTTTAATGGTTCTACTTGTACAACTTTAGTTTATTGCTTATATCATATATATTTTTACTCTATTGTGTTGTATATTTTTCTTATTAAATGGTTTTTGGATCAGTTATGTAAATATACTATAGAAAATAAAATCTATGTATTAATATACCGGATTGGGTCAAATTTATATTAACAATCCTTTGACATTTTATTGTCTGATTTAAGTTTGTTATTAATATTTACACCATTTTTGATCAAATTATTAATTAGTTAAGAATATTATAAAAGACATAATAATTTGTACACTTATATTTTTTATATGTTGTAAGTGTTTTAAAAATTTGTAAAAAAATTTTTAGCTAATTGCACATAAAAAAATTGGATAATTAACATGGTCCACAAAAAATATCACGGCTAATATATATGGAAAATATGAAGTTGATATTACTGGAAATATTTCTATTATAGCAGATATTAAATCGATTTCAGTATCTACGAAGGATGTTAAAAATAATTAAGGCGAATATTTTCCACTAAACGTGGGAGTTAAGGTTATAATTGATTTTCCAAATCTTAACATTCATACCAAAAAAAAAATTTGATTGTCCATATTTAAGGTTGTTGCCATAGTTTGTGCATATTGTAAGATATTTTTTTTCAAACGGGTTACACCATTTGAAAAATATAGATTGTAATGTTTTTAGTCCACGTACTAATTGTGGCCTTTTTAGCACACGTTGATCTATATTTAATCATAGTTCTCTTTTTACTTAATGTGATATTTCATTTACTATTAATATATATATATATATATTTTTTTTTTTTGAAAAAAGCTTTAGTTATTTGTAGCGTAGGTGAAATTTAGTTTCAGTTGTTCTCATAAAAGGTATGAACAAAATATGAAACTGAATTAATTTTATAATACTTCACATAACTTATTGTCTTAGAACATTACTTATTAGCGTAATATAAATGAAATTTTAAATAACTGAAATTTTCGATATTTTTATTATTTTATGTTCACCATTATTCTGGCAGCTATAATGTATATGGAGAAAGTGCTTACGATATGGTGGATATATATGATTGATTTAGTTTAGGTTGAGAAGAAGAGTACGTGGCAAAGTGATTGGTTAAAAAGAAGAAGAAACTTTTTAAAAAAGAAGAAGAAGAAGAAAACTTAAATATAGTAAGTGTTAGTTTCCATATTAACTAATCTTTTACGTTTAAAAAATAATAATATATAATTTTGTTAAATTTATAATAATTGTTAAAGCAGTGGCATGAAATCCCCTATATATTAAAAGAGGAGCATTTTTAATAAGTAACCTTTAAATTGTAATATATTCACAAGATTGCCATTATGCTGATGTGTCAGCACAAGAGGGCTTCTCACACATTCAATTCAAAAACCCATCTCTTACTAGATTAATTACATTTTATGCCATTGGACATCCTTTATATATTATAAAAACATTATTAACATTAAAAGAATATTGTAAAGTCTTTCCTTAAATAAAAGCTACGGAATTACCTAATATGGTTAACAATTAATGACAATTAAATATTGTCAAATCTTTCCTTAAATAAAAGCTACGAAATTACCTAATATGGTTAACAATTAATGACAATTAATGATTCTGAAAAATAAAGATTTGATAACAATTTTTTTATCCTACATCATTTTTATTTAATTTTATATTTTAAAATATATTAAGTAATCACATTAAACATATAAAAAATATACTTTTTTTTATCTTTTAAATTATTATAAATTACTAAGAATGTTAAATCTACATTGAAATTTTTGTGATCAATAGTTTAATTTTTTGTGTTATTACAAGATACAAATGATCGTAAAATTTATATAAATATGAAATCTCATTTAAAATATGTCATATATAAAATATATAAACATGTTAATTTCAAAGTTTTCATTTAGTAAGAAGCCTCAATTAATAAATATTCATATTAATAAAATTAATATTTTGTTACAACAAATATAAAATTGTTAATAAAATCATATGAGTACAAAGTCTCAATTAATAAATATTTATATTAAAATATATTATATATCTATGTCGATATCATTTAATTTTCATTATATACCACATAAATAAATAAATAATTTTTTACCAACAAAACTAATTGTAAATAAAGAGAGAGCTTTTTTTATATTATTTATGTGCTTACCCTAATTTAATTATATATGTAATAGTTATTCGCTTCTCAATTATTCAATATACGTAAATGAACACAAAATAAATAATAATATATATAAATAATTTGTATACATAATTAATGTTCATTCTGCACAAGCACGATCTCAAATGTTATTCCATCATATCATTTCAAAAATAAAACTCTTCATATCGAAGTGAGATGGTAAATTATAGCATTTGAATGATATCGTTGAAGTCTAATATAAATTAAATGAGTTTTAAAAAACAAAATATCATCAAATATGACTCTACTCATCAACTTTATATCGATGGTCCATGACTTTACGTTTGAGGACTTATGACATAATTGTTAAATGATCAAAATTAGTAATCAATGATTATTAGTTTATAAATTTTACTTCGCGCATGCGCGCGGGTAATTACCTAGTTGTAATTATTAAAGTGAATGAAAGGCAATTTTTAATTTGTAATATAAACTAGGTCTTATTCTCTTGAAAAATTGTAAATTTTTTTTTGTCAACTTTAAAAAATAATTATATTTCCATGGAAACACTAAAATCTTGTTTTTTTATCAAAACCTCAAGATATTGTTTTCTCGACGGAAACTAACATATCAATCTAACTGAAATTAATAAAATTTTATTGTTTATAAAATATTAAGAATTGAGATAGTCTCAGTATATTCAATCCTATTATATGTTAATTGAAAATTCAATTAAGTGAAAAAATTATGTGTCGTTTATAGGTGATTTTTTTAAAAAAATATTATAGTTTAATTAGATAATGAATATTATTAACTATTTATTTTAATTATATCTAAATAAAAGGTAAAAAGTTACTAAATAACATAAGTAAAATTAAAATAACGATTTATGGTAACTAATTTCTGAATATAGAATTATATAATCTTTCATCAATTTTTTTTATCAATTATTTATTTCTAATTATATAAATATTTTATTCTATTTTTATATAAATAATTATAATGGCTGTAAATTCTTATTTAATGAATAAGACTTTTACGTAAGCTATTATTAGAAATGTCTTTGTTTTTTAAGTCCACACATGATTTATAAATCATTTTGTAAATTTTTGAAATTATTTATAATTTTTTTTTTTGGCTTAAAAAATCATTTTATTATAGGCTTTAAATTATTTATAAGAATTTTTATTTAATTATTTATGAAAGTTAATAAATTTATTTATAAAACTTACAAGATTTTATAAATCGTTTGTACAGTTTTGTATATATATTTTTAATTATATACATGTATATTTATACTTATTTATAAATTATATATAAAAGCAAGTCATTTAAGTGACTGTTTGTTACTATGGTTATATGTGAAAATCTTGGAAAATTTTATAATTTTTATGGGCTTTTAGATTTTATTTATTTTTATCAATTCTAAAATTAAATATCTTTAAATTTTAGATTTGAGTACCATAATAAGATCTAAAAATGTTATTTTAATAATAAATTGTATTATTAAATCATTTAATCAAAGAGTTTTAAACAATGTGAACCGCAAAAACTTATAAAATTTATAATATTTTTTTGTAAATGGTTATTAATAGATTTACATGCTGTATAAATGTCTTTTTTAAATATTTATAAATCATATAAAATTATATCACACTTTTTATTATATAATAAAGGAGAAGTTATTTAAGTGATTTTGGGTTACCTATACCTTCATTGGTGAATTCATATAAAATTGTTACAATTTCAATTGTTGATGATTTTAGAATGTTATTTATTTTTATCAGTGCTAAAATAAAAATTAATTTTATCAATTATCTGCATCTTTTAGATTTTAAAATATCTACCAAATCTTTTAAAAAAACACATAATTTTTTTAATAAATTGAAAACAGTCAAACAAATTCAATAAACATAAGTAAAACAAATCATCAAACTCAATGCTGGAGTTATAGAAACATCCGTTCATCATCTTAAAGTTACACAAACATTTTTATTTTATTTTCTATCTTGAAGGTTAGGGTATTTTCGTAGAAAAAAAAAAAAAAAAATTTTGTGAAAGAGAAAGGTTTTTAGTGAATTAGAATTATGTTAATGACTATCTTAACTCTTACATCTCATTTAAAAAATATAATGAAAATTTTGATTATCAATTTGAAGTTAAAGGTTAAAATTTTAATATTCTTAACTATGATTAAAAATTATAACATTTTAAACATAATATATATTTTCGTATAATATTATTATTTGCGAAATCACACACAAAGACCTAGTTTATATTATCTATAATATTAAAATTAAATACAAAATAGAACTAAACTTATTTTCAAAAAAATTATTTCATCTTTTGTTCTTTATTTTAATTCATCTTAATTATTTTATTAAATTTTTCTTTCCAAATAACTTGATAACATTTATTGTAGAAGTATAAGACATAATTTTCTTATTTTTAAGTGTTTTATGATACTTTTTACATTGAGTTTTTCTTGGATTCACTTCCTAGGGAGAATAATATGTAGGTTCACCAACAACAATAGTTTACCACTTTATATTCAGTTTTAAAAAAAAATAAGAATAAGAATTTGTATTATGTTTTTAACATAAAAAGATAAGGAAAAATTACTAAAAATAACTCAAAACTTGATTTCAAATGTAAAAATAACCCAAAATTCTATTGAAAATACAAAAAAAAAACTCCTTATGAACAAACAAAATTTTTTTATTCAATTTTACCATTATAACCTTTTCTCCTGAGAAGATTTCACTGTAAGTCTTCTCATACACTTAATCTTAAAAATAATTTAAAATTTTTATAAAAAATATTTATATGAGGAAAAATTGAAATTATGTAACTATACACATTAATTAATGATGTAAATTTAAAAATACTAAAATTGAATTATCTTCAACATAGTTGAGTGAATGTAGATTGAGTCATGATAGTCTTTGGTTTAGGTTGTGGTAATATATGTTGTAGTATTGTTTGTATTTTTAGGGTTAGATTTTTGATCTTACATTTTTTAAAAATAATTTTTTTTTTACTTATATGTGTTTACTTTTGTATATATTACATTATAATTTGATTTTAGGTTTAATGAAATTTTTTTTTGCTATTTAGTTAGTTATTTGATTATAGGGTTTTGGAAGACTTCCAGAAGACTTCCCGCCTAATGCAAAGTCTTCTCGAAGTCTTCTGGAAGTCTTCCAGAAGTCTTCTCATGCATTAGATTATAGGGGCTAGAAGACTTCCCGCTTAATGCGAAGTCTTCCACGAGTCTTCCAAAAGTCTTCCACAAGTCTTTCAGAAGTCTTCTCATGTATTAGATTATAGAGTTTTGGAAGACTTCATAATTTGGGAAGTCGTCTCTTAGAAGACTTCTCGGGAAGTCTTCTATATCGAAAGTATTTAACCTAATTGAGATTTTTGTCTCCATATATAAAGAAAATTTACACATTCTCTTTCTTCCTCCCAAATGGCTGCAACAAATATGTAATGTTTCTCACTCTAAAACTCTTCAACCTCTCTATAATCTCTTTAGACTTGAAAACACATAACTTTATATTCATTTCTCATTTTTCTTTTATGTATTCTCATTAATTTATCTTGTTTTTGCAGATTTTTCATTACATGGTTGTCATTTTTCATTCCTTTAAAGGTAGATTTACAAATTTTGAATATGTATTTTGGGTGTATTTTATATGCTAGACTCTAAGAAGTTGTATATTTAACTTATTGTAACAAGGTTAAATGTATGACCTTTTTTATTCTTATTTTGTGTTTGTGATAGTGTTCAATAGTTAAAGGTGTGTCCTTTTCTTTTTGGTATGAAGAAAAAGAAGATAACACAACATTTTATGTAGGTGAAACCTCTAAAGGCAAACAAGTGTAAATGTTTGACCTTTTTTATTTCTCTTTTATTTTTGATAGTAATCTTTGGTTAAGAATATGATATTTTCTTTTTGATATGAAGGAGAAGAAGAGAAAATTTAGAAAGACTTGGGAAGACTTCTAAAAGACTTTGGAAGACTTCTAAAAGACTTTGGAAGACTTCTAGAAGACTTTGGAAGACTTTCGGAAGAATTTTGTTTCTATTATATTTAATGATTATTATGTGTACTCTTTTAATTATGAATTATTTTGTAAATTTGAAAATATTTTAATGAAAATAATTAGTAAATATGTTGATGTCTATAGTATTTTATTTTATTTTTCAAAAGTGCTTGACATTATTGGAACTTCATAACAAAAAATATTTTAACCATACTACCCAAAACAATGTAATTTTTTTAGTCAAATTTATTACAAACTAAGAGAAAAGACTTATCAAGAAAACTTATTCAAATTCACCAAAGATCAAACAATACATAAGTCTCACCAGAAAAAATTAAGTATTCTCTGAGAAGACTTCTCGGAAGCGGGAAATTTAAGCAGAAAATTAAAATTTAAGTGGAAAACTTAAATTTTAAGTGAAAATTACAACTTTAAATTTCATAAAAATTAAAAAGTATATCTTGAGATATAAGAAGACACATTAAAACACATGACTTGATATTGTTGAAGTTACTTGACACTTTTGAAATTTAGAAAATATATATTGAAGTTGCTTAACAAATTTTAAAAAAAAGAACGTAGAAGACTTCCTTGTAAGTCTTCTCACATAAGACTTCTCAGTAAGTCTTCTCATTTTAGCTAGAAACATTAATAAACATGAATGCTTGTAACCTCATAATTATCACTAATTAAGTTATGAATTTCATTTTAAAAGTCCCAATATTGACTAATACACATGAATTAACAAGAAAAAAAACAAAAATCATTTTATGTTTTGAGAAAATTGAAGTTTAATAAATATTGACGTAGAACACTTCTTAGGAAGTCTTCTCACAGAAGACTTCTTAGGAAGTTTTCTAAGGGAAGACTTCTTAAGAAGTCTTCCGTTTAGGTCATTTTTGCAATTGAAAATTTATGAAAGAAGAATTCTTAAGAAGTCTACTCTATAAAAGATATCTTGAGAACTCTTCTTTTGTAAATATTAGCTTACTTTTGATATTGAATTTTTTTCGCAAATCTTAGAGAAGACTTCTAGAGAAATCTTCTATGATAAAAAGGTTAGTTTTGCAATTGACCAAAGTTTGTCAAAATTTTGACTTTTTATAGAAGACTTCTAGAGAAGTCTTCTTACGTTCACATGAAGTTTCCTCACTATCGCAAGAAGTCTTCTTGGATTATTTTGTAATTGATTATATTTGACTTTTCCAGAGAAGACTTCTCTCGGAACAAAAGGTTTACCAAAAACCAGGAATAAAAATTGAGAAGACTTCTCAAGAAGTCTTCTGTCGGAAGCGTAAATAATATTTTTTTTAGTATTAATTGTCAATTGCAAAAGTAACCCACGTAGACTTCTAGTGACAGTGAGAAGACTTCATTAAACAGTAAAGAAGAAGTCTTCCTAGAGAAGACTTCCTAGGAAGTCTTATATAAAAAGTCAAATTTCTGTCAAACTTTAGTCAATTGCAAAATTAACTTGTTTATCCGAGAAGACTTCTAGGATGTCTTCTCGGTTCTCTCTGTTTTTTTTTTTGTTAACAAAGGAAAGGTAGAAGACTTGTCTTCTACAAAAAAAACACAGAAAAATTCAATTGTAAAACTAACCTATGCATTGACCAGAATACTTCTAGAGATGTCTTCTTCACGAACAAATCTAAAAAAATAATAATTTCATATCTTAAATCCGTGAGATGACTTGTTTAACTTCTCTAAACTCATAAAACTTCACCAAGAATGCTACCAACTCATTATGACCAAGAATCATGAGTTTCAATGTCTATATGAACCTTACAAAGTTTGAAATCAAAATCTTGAATTTGTTGATGAATTTTGAGAGAAAGTGAAAGAGATATGGTTTGTGTGAATAACAAATGAGAAAAGAAGAGAGAAAAGATCATTTTTTGTGCATTAAGAGCTTCAAATTGGTTATCATGGTGGTTGATGTATTGATGACAATGGCAATATTGTAAATACTTGATGAAGATGAGGATGATAAAGTAAAACACTCATTTTAAAAAAAAAGAAAAAAAAAAGTAATGACACTTTCGTGAATAACTCGAAAATCTAGGATGAATAAGATAAATGAAAATTCCAAAAAAATGGTAGTTTAGTTTTGTATTTGAGTTGAAACTTTGAGTTGCAAAACCCCCAAAAGATAAAAATAAATTAAAAACAGTAGTAGTTGCCAATTTTGTTTTAACATTTTCATAAAAACACTAAACCTTAAATCCTTGGGTAAATCCTAAATCCTAAATCATAAACACTAAACACTAAAACCTAACTGCCATCGACAAAACTGTAAACCCTAGACCCTAAACCGTAAGGCTTAGGATTTACCCAAAGATTTAAGGGTTTACCCAAAGGTTTAGGGTCTACCCAAGGATTTAAGGTTTAGTGTTTAGAATTTACGGTTTATTGTTTTGATAACAGCGTTAACAATGTTTTAAAAAAAAATCTTTTTTTTTGCAGATAGTATTATTTTTATTTACTTTTATCTTTTTTCAAAAACATAATATGACTTGGCAAATTTTTATTATTTTGTTTCCTTTTAAAAAAAAATCTGAATATAAGGTGGTAAACTATTATTGGATGGTGAACCTACAAATTCACCTTAGGGGTAAATTCAAGAAAAACTCTTTTACTTTTTTTTTTCTTTCATTTTTTCAAAATACTTCATTAATTGTATTTATCATAATAATTCAATGTCATTTATTTTATATGTTAACTATAATAAATTCACATGTTTGAATAAATTTGTTTTATTAGTACATGAATTCAAATCGGCTAACAAATAATTATTATTTTTTTACATAATTATGGACATTCAGTTACATGTGTGGATACATATCGATTATTTTGGGTATCGGGAGTTTTGATTTTTTTAATTAAATTTCATTCGGATATTATAAATTTTTGGACAGGATTCAAATCAAATTTTTCCGGATCTGGATGTTCATAGAAACCTAAAACTATCTAAATAACAAATATATATATATATATATATATATATATATATATATTAAAATGTTCTTAAATAATTTTAAAAAATGTAAAAACTAATCCTGCTTGGATGCGCGGATCAAGTTCCAGTAAGAGTAGAATCAAAATAAGGAGTAGAATCAAAATAGATGTGTATTTATATCATACATAATTTGGGCTGGGCCAAACCCTTCATTTTAACATCCACATGTTTGATACATTGAAAGTACAAGAAAGGTTGATAACAACAGACTTATTCTCATAACTCCAGAAACTAAGATATTTAAAAGAGACACAAGCAGCTGATTACTACTACACATGAGAGATTATCACAGAGACTTAGGATATTCTTTCTTTTTTGTGTTCATCAACAAAAGTATAACAGTCGTTAGGCTTTATTCTGCAGTTATAGAACATATTATAAACAGATTTTCAACGAATGAATGGAATCCTAATTAACCTGACGACCATGGTGATCTAGTGTGTTGGAAACAGAAAGGAAACTGATCATTTGGAAAGGAAGACATCTTAATTGTATCTGCATCCATCGTCCATATAGAATCCAAGGAGCTTTCCCATGATGGAGAAGCAAGAGTGGGGTAACTTAAGCAATAGCTTGGCTCTGAATATATGTCTTTAACAGGTTTGATTAAGTCTGCTGAGTGATCAATCTCTTTCCATATGTCATCCATTGAGTATCCTCCGTCTTCTTCTTTGGTTTCTTGATTCATCTCCATGTTTCCTCCAGTGTCGTAAAAGCTCACTTTAGAGGAAGAGCAGCAGTTGGAATATGAGGAACTTGGAGAAACAGGACGCTTATTTCCTTGGGACTTCTTCCTCATATGTGTCCTCCAGTAGTTCTTTATCTCGTTGTCTGTTCTTCCTGGCAATTTCCTAGCTATTTTTGACCATCTACATATACATATATAGATGCAAACTTTTTTAAGTAGGCAAATATATAGATTTTTGTTTTGTTTTGTTTTCTGAGATGGGTCAGACCTGTTTCCCCATTTAGCGTGAAGCTCAAGGACGAGACGCTCTTCTTGTGGTGTCATCTTGCCGCGTTTGAGACCAGGATGAAGGTAGTTAACCCACCTTAGCCTGCAACTCTTTCCTGTTCTGTTCAAACCTACAACCAAAACTAGCTCAGTAATAAAGGCTCCTTACCTATTCTTATCTTTCTCCCTCCACCTTCAAACCTGATACTTTTGCTATAAAATCCCATCGCCGATCTCCAAATAAGTGTACGAAATTTACCAGAATGATGTCTTCTTGTTCTGTCCATGGACCCTTTCGGTTTTCCTCTTGCATCATTTTCTTCTCTCTCTCTTTTTTTTTTGCTTTTTATTTTTAATGTTACTCTTTCTCACCTTGCTTCCCCATGCCATCCTCAAGCCACTATATATATAAGCTAAAGACTTTGGTGTGTCCACGCGATATCACACTCACAATATTAAAACTCTTAATGATTTCCTTTTTTTTTGTCCGATCATATACTGTCCATATGTTTGAGGGATTATACTATTGATAATGTAGGGTCTCTTTATTATGATGTCACAAGGCCATTATATATTTTTTAAAACGTGATCGTAAAGAGGGTGATTGGTGTGACTGATGTAACACTCCCATTGAGTATTGTGATAATAAGAACTCTTTCTTATATCTTTTTGGCAGGCACTATCTCAAATGGGGATAACAATAACATCAGAAAATATTCTAAATCTTAAGTTCCGTGTTATCTAGACCAGAAAAACTCTTAATATAATTTATCTAAGGGTGCTATAAATTAGAAATAATCGAAGTGAGAAACTAGATCTTTCTTGGCCTTTTCTGTGGGGATTTGAAAGTATTGTGTCTCTTGAATTTATTTAGGGTTATATTGGTAGTAACTGTTGAAGTTTCTAAAAGGAAAATAAAGAAGAAACGGACAAAAGCTTTGCCAGCCTTAGAAAAAAAAGTCATATTGTTATAAAAGCCTGTGATAAGTGAGTTTTTGTATCTAGTATCAGCACCTTAGCTTTGTAATTCGATAGTATTATTTCAGGTCTTGAGTCTGTGGCTTATGATTTTTTCCTCTTGGTTCTGCAGGTTAACCTTGCCCCAACACACTAAGTAAAATGCCCACTTAGGGAGTCTTATAAATGCATGAGCCGAATAAGGCTGCAGCGCAATTTTGAGAGAGATAGTCTGCTGGCACATGGAAGACTCTGAAGTCTCTAGTTGGCATAGTGTTTCTTGACGGGATGAGGTAGCTCTACTGGTTAAAGCCTTGGAGACCAATTGTCATGCTTCCGGGTTCGACGCCAGCCGGAGGCGAACTTCCTCTTCCATGTCACCATTAGTGGTACTGGGCTTCGGCCCAGGTTAATACCCTCCCGGGTGAAGTGGACCGCTGCCTGACCGGGCCCAGGGAATGACCCGCGAAACGGGAAACCCTGGATTATCAAAAAAAAAAAAAAACTTTCAACAGTAACTTGGATCCTGAAACTTGGCTAGAAGAAGAACCAATCTTCATACTTTTCTTATGTCTTTAAGGTTCTAACTCCAGGAACTAAAATAAACATGGCTCTTCATAATATATGTTATATTTACATATTGTGCACTTTAATATTTTTTTTCACGCTCTTGATCTCCAAAATATTACGGGTCTTTTGGTTCATTCATATGGGGTAAACAAGCATGTATTGATCATAGAAATGACTGATGTACACTGACGCAATACACCCATTAATTTTGTGTCCATTTTTGGTGGGTGTGTGTGGTTATAAGGACTCGTTCTTATATAACTTTTCTTTGGCAGGCTCTCCAAATATGCAAGTGCGTTATCTCGCATGTCAAGGTCAATAGTTTAATCCAAAAACAAAACAGAAAGTATGTTTTACTATATATTCTCCTATTATTTCAAGCCAGAGAAAAAGTACAATTAAATTGGAATCTAAAGAGGCCATTGATTGTGAAGACATGAGAGCAGTGTCTCCTTTGGCTTATTCAAGTATACATTTTTACTTTTGATACTTATAAAATGTAAACAGAGAATAGAAGGAAAATATTAGGGTGGGCGTTATGTTATCCATTCAGGTTCGGTTCAGATCTATTCGGGTTTCAGATCTATTCGGGTTTGAGATTTTGGAGGTTAAAGATTTTACTCCATTCAGATATTTAAAAATTTCGGTTCGAGTTTGCTTCAGATCTTTATGGTTTTGGTATGGGTTTGGATAACCTGTTTAAATTGTTTTAAAATTTGTAAAATTAATATATACTTTAAATTTCTAAAAATCTAAAAATAAAGCAATATATAACATATAAATTTGAATAATGTATGCCAAAATACATAAAATTGGTTTGGCTTGAATATTTGAATGAATAATCAATAAATATTTTAAGTATATTGGTGTTTGAGTT
The DNA here is from genome assembly GCA_905132885.1 of Moricandia moricandioides. NCBI lineage: Eukaryota > Viridiplantae > Streptophyta > Magnoliopsida > Brassicales > Brassicaceae > Moricandia > Moricandia moricandioides. The sequence continues at coordinate 84,046 of CAJHQQ010001551.1, forward strand.
TTATTTAGCTACTTTAGATATTTAATTTTGACTATTTGTATATATTTTAAAATAGTTTGAACAATTTTAAAATATCTTATACATTTTGGATTTTTTGGATATATTCCCTCCCTCAGAATTTTACATGAATTTTAAATTCTTTTTGTCTAGTTCATTCTTTTTGAAACAAGTGAAATGGATTTGAGGTCAAATCCTTTTGAAGAGAGAGGGAATGATGCATCTCAGATCGAGCTGAATAAAAGTGACACTTACATATCTGATCTGGATGAGCTGAATACTCAAGTGAGATGAGCTGACACTCACTTGGACAAGCTCAGCAAGCCTTCCGAGCTGGTTCGACCACCCGAGAAGCTGGAAATGGCTAACCTTCTTTCTGATGAACCAACGACCAATTCAATCATGCCAAATGTGATTATTCATGTTCTAAATGTCTAAGAAAGCCTTGGGTTTGATGGTTTTCAAAAAGATTAAAAAACATACTTGTTTGGGCCAAATGAAGAAACCTATCAAATATTGGCTAAGGGAAAAGATGGATTTCGACCATCCCTCAAGGGGACATGTCTTGGCCCATATCATGAGCATATTCCTCACCTTTCAAAGTCCTGGTCGTGACTATATCAAGAGGCACTTCAAGTTTCAGTTAAATACTTTATGTAGGGGGTGTTATTCAACAAGTGATTTAAAATCAATTAATAATGTTTTATAATCTATCAAATTTTAAAATTTTAAGATAGTTTAACTTGATGGATTCTAAAATCTCTGCAATATACATTGGATTTTGAGTTCAGTTATTTATTCATGGGACTCCATAAGAAATGATTTGAAATCAATCCAAAATACATAAAAAATAAAATCCTTAAAAATTGCAGAACAGTGGATTTTAAAAACAGAATTTAAATCATTCATTGAATAACACTAGATTTTAAAATAGAATTTATAATCATCGTTCGAATAACAGTGGATTGTGTTTAGATTTGAACTCTATTGAAAAACATCATTAAATAACACCACTTTAGTCAAGTCTTTGTTTGTATTTTCAATGTCTTATTTTTAGCACATTCTTATTTATTTGGATATGCTCATGAAGATCCTAACAAATTTACTATTTATTTTATTGAAATCTATTTTGAAAAAAATTGAAAAAAAAATAAATTTAATAAAATTCTATAAATATATATATTTATAAATATAATTATATTTCTAAAAAACAATTAAATATATAGTGGGTCCGGACCTAAAATTTCACTATCCGGATTTGGATCCAGACCCCCCGAATATCCGTTTTTTTTGGAGCGGATCGAAGCGAATCTCGGATCAGATCACGGATAGCGGATATTAAGTCCCATTACGGTTCCATATAATCTGTTTTTGTCTATGCATTTAGGCATGTATGTTTTTAATGGAATGAAAATAAAACAAAGAGAAAAAATTAGTTACCATTCAGCTAAATTTTGCTTTTATTTTAGTTAAAAAAATGGAGCATGGGACATATTTTTTTGGACCACATTTTTAACTAAAAAGTAACAAAGAGTGATTAGATATAAAATAATATAGACAATCTTTTTATATTATTAAAATATATAGAAAAGAACATATATACATTCATTATCATCTTATTTATATAATATACATAAACTAAAGTTTAAATGTGTATTATTTGGGTGATAAAATAATATTTCTAAATATATATATATATGTCAAATAAATGATAAATTTTATTTTTAAACTATAATAAATATTTTTAGTTTTTATCAGTTTTTATGTCAACAGAAATATGAGGTATTGAACGAAGATAAACATGTATATAATTTAGAGGGACTTATATATATAATTTCTTATAATAAATAGTATATATATTCTTAGATTGTATAATAAATAATATATAAGAGGATATTATCCTAACATTTCGTTTCTATCATTTATTTTCTGTGGGTCATATAGTAAAGGAAACATCTCTTTAGTTACGGTTCCATATAATATGTTTTTGTCTGTGCATTTAGGCATTGTATGCTTTTAATGGAATGAAACTAAAACAAAGCGGAAAAAATATGTTACCATTCAGCTAACTTTTTTGATTTTATTTTAGTTAAAGAATTGGAGCGTGGGAAATATTTTTGGACCACATTTTTAACTAAAAAAAAGTAACAAAGTGTGGTTAGATATAAAATAAAATAGGTAATCTTTCTAAATTATTAAAATATATAGAAAAGAACACATAAAAATTCATTAGCATCTTATTTATATAATATACATAAACTAAAGTTTAAATGCGTATTATTTGGGTAGTAAAATAATATTTTTAAAATGATAAATTTTTTTTTTAAACAATAACAAAGATTTTTAGTTTTTATGTCAACAGAAATATGAGATATTGAACGAGGACACATATTTATATCATTTAGAGCGTTTTATATATATAATTTGCTTAGATTGTATAACTGAATTGTTTTTTTAAATTGTAAAATATATTTTATTATATGTGTGTAATGTTTATTATGCATATTACCATTCAAATATTTACTCAATTTTGGTAACTATGTATATTATCATTCACATATTGTTTTGAATCATTTGTTTTAAACGAACCATATTTGTTTTGCACTATATGTTTCTTTTGTAAACCTTATTTAAACTATAGTGCAATATCTAATTCGTTGGTACCGCACCGCTGAATTCACTGTGACCATTCAAAGCTTTAATATGTTTTACATTTATAAACATCGTTTTTTCTTTATTTTTCATATATTTTATTAGACAGTCCTCGATTGGAAAGATACTTGAATAGGCCAAATGAGACACTGATCTCACTCTTATCTTTACAATCGAGGGCATCTGTAGATTCCTCTTTAGTTGTAGTTTTTCTCTAGCTTAAAATAATAGGACTTTAAAAAAATTCAAATTTTGATATCTTGTCATGAAAAATGAGATTGAGATAGATTGTTCATGTGAATTAAATTGTTTGAAACAAAATAATATGAATGTCTTTTTTTATTTGCGAAAGATACACCGTTGGTGAATATAGAGTATGCGTTTATCATTTAAGAAGATGAGTTTCTTTCGTATAAACCATATTTAAACTATATATGTTACCATTCACATATTGTTTTGAATTGTTTGTTAAAAATGAACCATATTTTTTATAGTATGTGTATTTTTCGTATAAATCGTATTTAAACTATAGTGCAATATCTAATCCTTTTATTTTGCACCTCTCAATCCACTGTTACCATTCGAAGCTTTAGTTTATTTTACATTTATAAACATTGTTTCTTTTTTTTCTTTTCTTAGACTACTTCATATCTTTATTTAATTTCGTTTTGGTGATGTTTATTAAAAATTCTAAACAACCTAGGGTATTTGTTTGTGGAAAAAAATATGATTAAGAAAAAAATAATATAGTATTTTAAGATGAAATTTGACTATTATTATCTATATTATATACAAAAAAGTTATTATTAATTTAATATTTGCGCAGCTTATAATCAGGGCCGGCTTACATGGTGGAGTGGCAAGTGCGACCGCCCCGGGACCCAATGATATTTGCATAATTTTTATTTTTTATTATTAGATTAAATAAATTAACTTAAAATTTTATTTGTCAACACACAAAATTTAGATATAAATATAATGCATAGCTAAATTTAGTTTGAAAAAATATCCTAAGATAATCCTAAAAAAGTTTTTGTCATAAAAACTTAAAATGGCTATTTGAAAGAAGTGTCTATTTAGTTTTATATATTTTTAAAACTAAGTTTATTGTAATTTTTTTATCAAAGTATAATATTTTGAATTTTTTTAAAAAATACTAAAAAAAAGTTTGTCTAGGGGCCCCAAAAATGTTGAGTTGGAGTTTGCCCAGGGGCCCCAAAAATTGTTGAGCCGGCCCTGCTTATAATATAAATGCATGAACCAAACGAATAAATATGTGATGAGCAAATAAAAATAAATGAAAAATCTGAAAGGTAGATTTCCTTTTCTTAAGTAACAAATAGGTTCCTTTTTTCGAATGACGGTGAATTACAACAATACCATTTTCTGTAGCTTGCATACCAAGTCGAAGGGTAATTTCGTTATTAAATAATATCTTTACTAACCCGACCTCGTTCCCCTATAAATACCAAACCATCACAAGTCGAACTATAACCGTAGAGAAGTGAAGTCAGTCCAAGAACAACAATCGACCATGGTTGCAAGAAGTGAGAATCTTGATCGGACAGTGGAAGATACGGCTGAGAAAATCGAGAAACTTGATAGGTCGGTGGATAATAATGAGAATCTTGATCGGACGGTGGAAGATACGGCGGCGAACTGTCTGGCTCTGATATCAAGAGTTGGGGGATACGGCGGAGAGAGTCGTGTTTACAGATGCAAGACATGTATGAAAGAGTTCTCATCGTTCCAATCTTTAGGAGGCCATCGCGCAAGCCACAATAAACATGGCAGCGACGAACACTCTTCACTTTCTTCGGGATCCGTTGCTAAAAAGAAGACCAAGACCAAGAACACGAGTACGAGTGCGCATCGTTGTCCGATATGTTTCTTGGAGTTTCCGATGGGACAGGCTCTTGGTGGTCACATGAGGAAGCATAGGAACGAGGAAGAAGCTTGCGGCGCGTTGGTTACACGTTCTTTTTTCCCTGAGGCTGCCACTTCTACGACATTGAAGAAACCGAGTAGTGTCAAAAGGGTTGCGTGTTTGGACTTGGGGACAGATTCTATGGAGACTAGTATCAATCTGAATTTGGAGTTGGGAAGCATCATGTACTGATTTTTCATATTCATCTCGTATTCTGAACATACCCACTCTATTATAGTTCCTATTCCCTTGTGTTTCTTTAGTTTTTTAGAGTAGCTATATAGCATCTTGCATAGAGTTTGTATATGGGATTTGATGTTACATGAAAACTCGTCAAGATTATGAGATAATGTTGTTTTGAAACTTTTGTGACAAGTCTAGTTGTTATGGTTAACCACAACTGAATTTTAAAAGTCTCATGATCACTGACACAAAAGACAATTAGATCAGAATGTTTGTGATTGAGCAAGATCAATGGGGAAGCTACTTGCGTAATCAAATGTTTTTGTTTGGTAAGCATAGCAGGCAATTGCTGAATCTGTCGCTTTAGTGGTTTTGCATTGGTTATAAAATAATGCATATTGTAAAGACAAGTAGACAACTCTTAATAAGTTTAGAGATTAAACGAAAGAGAAACATAAAAATATGAAAAAGTCAATTTAGAAGGAATCAGAAATGTTGGAGGATAAAACAAAAAAATTACAGAAGCACACCCAGCGACATCTTAGTTTTTTTTTTACTTAAAAGAACTTCAAAATTTATAATTTTTCTCAACTTCCACAACAAGCAGACTTCTGTGTGGCCTGCGCGGCTCCAGCAGCCTGGTCAGTTTGGCTTATCCTGATCGTCGCAGGCTGCATTGCAAGCGACGAACAATGCGTTTCAGAACCGTCAGATGAAGATAAAGTAACAAAGGCAAGCAAAGATGAGAGAAAGAGAGATGTAAACAAACCTCTGCCCTGGAGTCAGTGTCGGAAAGCCTCTGCTTTATGTCCCTCCCTATCGAGAAGAAAACTTCTTCCACGTTTAGGTTTGTCTTAGCACTCTGTAACAAGACGCAGTAAGCAATTTGTATATACAGGAGAACCCATCTATTGAGAGACTTACAGTTTCAAAGAACTTAATTCCGTACTCATCAGCGAGAGCCTGACCCTTTGCTGTAGGAACCGCCTAAAACAATGGGTGATGGAAGCAATGAAACTGTTATGACTCAATAGTGAATGTGAGGAGGAAGTGGTGGGGAAGGGAACATACCCTCTTGCTTTCGTCCATGTCAGCCTTGTTCCCTACCAAGATCTTGTTAACATTATCAGAAGCATGCTGTTCAATATTACGAATCCAGTTCCTAATATCTGCAATAAATATCAACAATCTTGAGTCGAGTGTAAGAAAAGAGATGATCATTTGGTTAAAAGAATAGGGTCTTACTGTTGAAGGAGGACTCGTCAGTGACATCATAGACCAGCAAAATGCCCATTGCCCCACGGTAATAAGCTGCCAAAAAAAAAGAAAATTAGAAGGATATAACAACTAAGCAGAGCCAAAGAAAGCCAAAAGGTACATTAAGACTAACCGGTGGTGATAGTGCGGAAGCGTTCTTGACCAGCAGTGTCCCAAATCTGGAGTTTGATACGTTTGCCATCAAGCTCAATGGTTCTGATCTTAAAGTCAATGCTACATCAAAGGCAAGAGAACGAAGATTAAACATATAGTAGTAGATCATGAATAGGTAGGTTTAATTTCTGAAAAGACAAACCCAATGGTGGTAATGAAGCTAGTGGTGAAGGAGCCATCAGAGAAACGTAGAAGGAGGCAACTCTTACCCACACCTGCAACAGAAATAAAAAAAAAAAAAGAATTTATCGTGACATCTTTAAACTAAATAGATCGTTTCAATACAAATAAATCGATTCAGGACCAGAAGACAAACCGCTATCTCCAATCAAAAGAAGTTTGATGAGATAATCGTAATCGGCTCTGGCTCTAGCTGGTGGAGCAGCCATCGATATTCTAAACGAGGAGACACAATAAAATCAACTTCACAGATCAAACCATATTTTTTATATTTGTTTCATCGATAACTGAATAGATCAAAGCCTCAGCCCAGAAAGACGAAGATGAAAACGTTTACCGGATGAAAGGAAGAAGAGAAAGAGAGCGATGTAATCGGAGGTGAGGACCGACAACGAAGGATATGGCGGACGGCTAATATGCGCCCACTCCCGATTTAGATTCCCCGCTTCTTCTTCGCTGTGCACGATAGGATTACTCCGCGCACGTTAGAAACGAAGACGAGTTTGCACTGAAACAGAGACAAGGATTTTTCCTTCTTTTGGAGAAAAGGCCACGAAGCCTTATGGGCCTTTTATTAATTACTTCATTCCAAATCTGTTAGCTGGACATCATCTCAGTTGCATCCCCCGATCTCTCACGTGTCGTTTGGACTTTGACTAGCTAGCCTACGACTTATAAATGCTCATTACTCCTAGTGTACTCCCTCTGTTTCATAAAAAACACAGATATTAAAAAAAACGCATTAAATCACTATATTAAATATATCAATTTCTATAATTTCCAGTTTTCAATGATTTTTGATTAATAGTAACTCAATAAAATCAATTTATTTTCTTAAAATTTGCAATATTCTTATAGAAAACATAAAAAATATATCTTTATGAAACAAAATTTTTTTCTAAAACATGTATCATAGTGAAACAGAGGGAGTATTTGTTACTCGCCCTCTTTTCATCTTGATTTTCTAAGTAATGGTAGAGACTAAATAGTAACTAAAGCAATAATGGTGAATAGTGAAATTTTTTTATCATTTTTTATAATTTACACTATTTATAAGAAATATTTGTTATTCATAATTCATTTATATTTAAGAAATTATAGATTATATTTATTCTTTACCAAATTTGGAAAGACACATAAGTAAAAGATATTCTTTTTATTTTTATTTTTATTTTCATCATTTCTTTTCCTTCTTATTCATAGAGTATCTATTTTACGAAGATTATAATTTTAGAGATTTTACACATTTTAGACCATCTCCAAATGATTTGACTCACTTTTTCTAACAAAATAAGTTAATTGAGATTTGCTCCAATAATTTCTTTCATTTTCTCCCTCAATTATAAATATATTTATTTCTCAACTTTTCATTTCTTGCTAATAACATTTTTTGATAAAATTTTAGATTATATCCTTTTATTTTAAAATTTTAACCAATCTTTAATTTTAAGGAAGTAAATATTTATTACATTAATAAAAATACATAACAACATACAAAATAATAGTAGAATTTTACTTAAAAGTATTATTACTATTTTTTTTATTCTTGATATGTCTAAACCGACTCAAAAACTTTTAGAATCAGATAGTTTCATCTTCAACTATTTTAACTTCCGGAGGTGAAACTTATCTTCCAACTATAACTGGTGTATCAAGATCACGTATAATCTTCAATTATCATGTTATGTACAATTACATAACTAAACATTATGTCATGAATCACATCTTTTTCCAAAAACAAACGGGTCATTTCACAATACCAAAACGTGAATGAAGAACTCCAAACGCACGTTCCACATCTTTTGTGCATACTTCTTGTTGCATAACAAAATATTTATTTATAGGACTTACTGGCTTTTAAATAGCTTGAACTATGGTAGACCATTTTGGATATATTCCACCAGCCAAATAATAACCCATACTATATTCTTTTCCTTGAGTGACATACGGAGCAGAGGGAGCAATATTTTGAACAAGATTGGAGAAAAGATAAGAGGATTCTAACACATTGATATCATTATTGGTGTCCGACATATATGCATGTCATATCGAAAGATCATAATTTGCTACGACTTTAAGAATAATAGTTGGTGATCCGTTACGACCTGCATATTTTCATGCCCAAGCTATTGGACAATTTTCCACTTCTAGTACATGCAATCTAAGCTCCCATGCATTCCTAGAAAATCTCGTTTCTCACCAATGAAGAAAAATGAGATTTGTTTATGTTAAGTTTGTTTGTATTTTTTCTTAATTTTGTATTAGTTATGTATTTCAATGGTATTGTTTGCTATTTTATTTTCATTATATATTATAATTATTAAATTATAAATTATATTATAACAACTCTTTATTGGTAGTTATATATTAAGAAGTTTAATTAGTATATACAAATTGAATATAAATTCTTAAAAGTTATGTTTAGTGTCA
>CAJHQQ010001552.1:0-92793 GCA_905132885.1 Moricandia moricandioides
TCCAGTAGGTCACACGAGTAACCCTCCGACCATACGAAGACTGCTCTTCAACATCGATCATACGACTACTGTCGAAGAACCAAGCTGGTACCATCAAATTTACCGTCGGAGGTGCCGTACAGACCCCTGGTGGCCCAGATATGACAACCATCCGCGAAATCGCCGAGCTCAAGCTCTTGCTCCACGACATCCATTCCACAATCCATCACATCACGAGCTCAGCTCCATAGATCGACCGCGTCCTTGCCGCAACCCTAAAAACCCCTTTATCTAAGCGGATAAGCAACGTACGACACCGGTGAATGGATAAGTTCCAACTTCCATCCTACTTTGGAGAATCATACCCTACCGACCATGTGACAGCTTTCAACATAGCAATGGGGAGAGCCAAATTTTCTGACGATGGAAAAGAAGCCGGATTTTGCCAACTTTTCGTCGAGGGCCTCACCGGTCCAGCCTTAACTTGGTTCTCTAGACTTTCCAAATACTTTTTCGACAGTTTCCACGACCTATACGCTGCGTTACTCAAACATTAGCGACAGCTTCTGACCTATGGCAACTGTCTCATCTTCCCAGCTAGAGCATACACGACTTCATGGAGAAGTTCAAAACTGTTGTCTCTACGGTGAATATCCCTGACCCTATTGCAGTGGACGCTTTAAAGAACACATTGTGGGTCCACTCAAAGTTCTGAGACGATCTGTAGAGACATATGACATCCTCTCTCTAGGAAGATATTGCTCTGTCCAACAACTTAATTAGGATGGAAGAAGACACCCTAGCAATCCTCAGCAAACAGAACACCTGGAAGCAGACCACGGCCAAGGCCACAAACAATCGTCAAGAGTCACGCCAACACTCTAGAGGCGATGAAACCAATCGAAGAACGTTTTATCTATGACGTAGATGAAGATGAGATATATGGATCGATTGTAGTCGTCAGAGAGAAAGGGTGGAACGACTAGGACCGCCCTACCGAAGAAAAAACACAGACCCCAGCAGGTTCCTCTAGCTTTGTCGATCTAGAAAAATTTTGCGAGTACCATAAAGTCAAAGGACATGAAATGAAGGAATTCAAATAGATCCAAGAAGCCTTGCTTGCAACATTCAACTGTGGCGACACAAAGGTCGAACCTCCTAAGAAATGACCGAAAAACAACAAGAGTTGGAGCAAGAAAAGGGAAAATAAGGTGTACCTTATCTTTATATTTTTCATGACTTGCCATATGAATCCCCTTTGCTCATTAGAGTTTATATGGATTTTGATAGAACTTACGAGTTACAATCAGAGAACCTTATGGGGAAGTTGGGATTGGTAAAATGTCGTAAGCAAGAGCTTGCTGAATATACTCAGTGCTTAAGATTTTTAAACAAGAGCTTGCTTAATATGTTTCTTTCATTGTTCTTCTAAACTCTATCCTATTAGTTTTATAGATTTGATCAACTTGTGCAGCAGATAATCAGGTCAGCGAAGTATGAATAATTCACTGTTGGTTTTGTGTATCTTGGCATGGATTGCTTATTGTTTCATGGCCATAATAGCTTTCAGTTGCTTCATCTTTATGTTTTCTTTGAAATCTAAAAATATTGGTAGAATACATGTTTGTTACAGATGCAATCAGAGTTTTATGTTGTATATAACTATCTCATTTGTTTCCACCACTTTTATATATCTGAAAGAAAATAATTTTACAGATATTTTTTTTTCTTTTTTAGTTACCAAGTTCACGCTTTTAAAATTTAGTAAGAAACGAAATGAAGAAACTTTGGTAAAAAAAAAAATGATGGAACCAAATTGTATATGTAAAACATAATCAACCGAGACTTTAGAAAAAAAAATTACTTTTACATTTTAAGATATTTAAATGAAAAGAAAGAGACCTGAAAGGCAGAGACGCTGATGGGGACACAGTAGATACAGAGGACCATCTCCCATGGACGTTTCTTCTTTGTTCTATATGCACCACTCCTAATCTCTCCATTGTGCTGCCTAATTCTCCGCTTTGCGTTTACCGTGAACCTGCAAAACCAGACCGTGTTCTGAACCACCTTCAATAGTATTTCATTTTTAGCACAACAGATCATGGCCATGAAAGAGCTGTGACTTTTAAGTCTAATTCAAACAAAGAAAGCAAAAAAAAAAAAAAAAAACGGATATACAACTAATCAATCTGACTTTTCAGATTTCACAAAATGGAGTAGCCAATTTGATCAGACAAGCAAATCAAAAACATCATAAAAGAACAAATCAAAGGAGACAAAGTAGTAGTACCCAATATAGGTGTGACCTTTGTAACAAGGGCTAATGGAGGTCAATATGTGCACTAGCAGGCAAAGAACCCTTTTTCTTCTTTTCCATTGACTACACACGATGAATTATCCTCGCCTACGGAATCTAGGATTTTGGGATTTGGATCTCTTCTTCGTATTTTCTCTCTCATCTCTCTCTCTCCTTCCTCTGAGCGTCAATTCGACCATTGGACGAGATGATGCATTTCTATAATCTCTTATCCGCAAAGACGGGAAAGGGCCAATTGTAAGGCCTATTTAGTCAAAGCCCATTGCCTCAGGTTAGAAAGTTGTAGATCATATCTTTTGCGTATCACGTTGGTAGGTGTGTACGTTAATGTATCTGATCGGGTTCGATTTGGGTTCAATCATATTTCAGTTCTTTAGAATATAAATTTTTATTCCATTCGGGTACTTAAAGTTTTGTTCGGATTCAGTTTATGTTTTCTCGACTTGGTTCAGATATAGTATTATATCATAAACTTAATCAAACTTGTTTTACATTTGGTTCTGCATCGAGTTTTTCAGTTGTCCAAATATTTTTTTGAGATTCAATAATAAACAGTTTAGATCATAAACTTAACAAGTTAAACAATTTACAAAAAAAAAAATCTTGAAGGCGTGATTCATAAATGGTAGGAAAAATATAAACATAATATATCAATATTGAAAAATATTTTAAAAAATTATATTAAACTAAATATTGAGTATATTTACCTTAAGAGTATTTTGAATATTAAATATGAGTTTATTTTTTGTATTTTGAAATTTTCGGATAATTGCGGATATTTATTCGGGGTTGGATTCGGTTTTGGTAAAGTCCATAACTATAAATACTATAAACAAGCCTGATTCGATATATATATATGTATATATGTATCATATTCAGTTCATGAACTCATTTTATCTAGTCAAGTTTTATTCAGGCTTTCGACTCGGTTATAGTGTCTAACCATATACATTGGTAATTTACATTCAATTGCATTCGTCTATGTTTTTTTAGTGTAGACTGTCAGATTTCAAGTTGCATGATTTCCAAAACCAACTTTAGAAAACTAGTTAATAAATATAAAGTTTGCATTCATATTTTTATGCCAGTACTCACATAGCGTGTTTTAAGTTATGAGAATTATTATGGATTTTAATCAAATCGTTTGATAAAAGAAGAGAGTAATGTCATCAAACACATTTTCCCAATCATTAATTTACTTCCTTAACTTATACCAAACAACCTAAGCTCGAGTATTTTACCTCTACTTATATGCTGTAAAAGCAACGAAAGCTACAATATTTTGCCATCCAAACAATGCTAACAAGTGTTCCAAGCAAAACTATCTCTATAAACAAATGACTAAGTACATTTACTTTATTTAATATGTGGTTAATTACTTTCTAATCTTAACAAAATACTTCAATTCCCAATAAATTTTATGTACTCTACCAATAACAATTATTTCCAGAGCTTATGTTGAACACAAATGAAAAAACTTTCCTCTTTCACATTTTTTTTGACATCTTCTCTTTTACAATGTTTATTTGCAGTCTCATCTTACTGAAACATATATATATATATCTTGTCAACTGTACATTTGTACAATACCTTAGTAAACACAATTGGTCAAAGGTGAACCGAAAACTTGTCCACTAAATAATGATTTTACTATTTACCCGAAGAAATCAGATCACAGTAAAACAATAATGTCGCTTCCACACCAATATCAAATACATCAAATTCATTTCTTAAGAAACACGAAATCAACAAAACAAAATAGACAAGTAAATAACACAAATATCAAACAACTTGTACGAAGCGCGGCCACACCACAAGTAGTAGAAGGAATGACACCGTATTTTTTATTTTTTTTCTCAAATTTATGAAGGATATTTTTGGAACAGAATTTTGCATTCGTTAGATAGCACTTAACAACTAATTATTTTGGTACCCAAACCGAACCAAGAACCAGAAAAAACAAAATTAAATCAAATTTTCTTAATATTCGAACGGATCCTAAACCTCTGGAACCAAAGAACCGGAGAACCTAATTGGAATCAGAACTGAGAACCGGATGCCTAAGGACAGGCCTAACACACACACACATACGTGTGTAAAATCTATAACAATAAATTTGTCTTAAAGCTCTCCACAGGTATCTACATCATCATTTATGTAGAGGCGGTTTTGGACACGTGTCACTTCCTAAAATCTTCAACGAAACCAAGTTTTTTTTCTTTTTGAAAAACCTCCTAAAACCCTTGATGAGTTTTGTCATCATTGTAAAGTGGCCCATATTGTTTAGGCCCACTTTAGAATTACTCTTTCATTGCACTAGGTTTCACTTCGCCAGAGGCAGTCACACTTGCGACTCCCTTTCATCTTCTCAATTGCCGTTACGCTCCCTTGAAATGTCAATCAATATCATTATCCCATTACACCCACAACACCGTCTTCAATTCTTCTTTAATTTCTCCTTCAGTCTCGTGGATGCACATATATACAAACCAAGCCAGAGACTAACCGAAATCCTTTTCATTTCCCGACTACAACAATCGTGTTTATACACATAGAATCCACTCGACCCAACGCCGGCTTAGTGTAGGGGGCGGCCTATGTGACCGCCCTAGGGCCCACATCAAAAAAAAAAATTCATTTTTTTGTCAACAATTTTCTTTTTCTTTTTTTATTAACATATATAAGAAAAATTAAAACCTATAATACTATGGAATATGATAAAATAAATAATTAAATTATATTATCACTATAAATAAAGAGAAATATCATAAGATAACTTTAAAAATATTTGTCAGAAAAACAATATTTAATAGAAAAATGATTAAAATAAGTTTTATAAAAGGTGTAAATATACATTTATACTCATAGGGTTAACTAGTCTAGACTTAGAGTTTAGAGTTACGGGGTAGGGTTTCGGAAATGTGGTTTAGGGTGTAAAAAAATATTAAAATTTTAAAATAAAAACAAAACTATTTTGATTATTTTATTATTTAAAGGCTATTTTGGTGATAAAAGTTTAATATAAAAAATTATTTGAAAAAATTACCATAAAAAAATAGAATAACTTTTTAAAAAGTATCTTTAAATATTTAGTGTTTTAACAATATTTTTCTTTTTAAACTATTAGCGGAAGGGCCTATAATTGTTTTTTGCCCATGGGCCCCTGTTTCTGTTGAGCCGGCCCTGTTCGACCGTGGCATCTTCTCAAGTTAATTTCTAGGAGCTTAGACCACCTCCAATGAGAGGTTTTTTAGGGGTTCTAAAGGGGTTGGACCCACAAAATTCTTTAGAACCAGCTCCAAAAACCCTGATTTAAGAGACAGGTTCTTCAACTGTTTGCGGACCCCACTGACACGTGGCGGCCCACGATTAGTTCATCTTTTTAAAATTTTTTTTAAAAAAAAAAAGAAAAAGAAAAATTAGGAACCCCAAAAGGGTTCTTACCATTGGAGGTGCTCTTAAGGCCGCCGTTGCAAGCAGAGACTCCTGCGATTTTGGGAAGGCCGGAAGTCAAGAAAGACGGGGGAGCTGATGGAAGGTGTTTTTTTTCCTTTTGAAAAGGGAGCTGATGGAAGTTGACATGCTCCTTATAGATTTGAAGTTAATGCCGGCTTTTCTTACAATTATTAGTTTAGGATATGGATCTTTTCATGTTGTTGATAACTGATTCATTCAAAAACGCCAGGCTCATTATTTCATTTTACTATTTACAAAACGTTCTCGTCGGGTTTTTGTTTTCCTGCTACTTCCATTGTACCGCCGCTACTCTGACCAGTTTCGTGTGGATGTTCCATCTCTATCTCTATATATTTGTCTCCGTATGATGATGATCTGATAATGGTTTCTCTTGCTGATTACAAGCACTGAAGAAAGAAAAAGTCACACTATTATCGTTTGTGTTTTTTTTTTTCTAGCTTTGAAAAGTTTATTCAATGGGTTTGGATAGTAGTTATCATTATCTTTTGTATCAGTTACTGGTTCTTTGATGGGTTTGAATATCAACTATCAGTTATTACTAAATTTTGTAAAATCCTAGCGTTTTCAACTTTTTCCTTGCTAAGCTCTTTAGGTTGTGCTTAGTTTGTTTTTAAAAAGCTTTGGATTAGTATAACTTGGCATATTCGTTGTTTTGCAACATTCTAGCTTGTGACTAAATTATATTACTTTCAAATCGTGGGCACACATATGTTGTACTAGGAAATTAATAAGCCTTTGGTCTCATGCGTTTTCATTCTAAAGAAGACCATGATGAGCTACTGTGTTGTGTCGTGGGCGTGTACGGTTTGGTCAAATAGCTAAAATATCTCATGGAAAGAACATTGCTACTCTCTATCTGTTTGGATGTGACTTGGTATTGGATTGGGTGGAGCAGGAAGCTCAAGTGGCAGGGTGTCGATCTGCGCCTGAAGCAAAGAGGTATCTAGGGAGGAATAGGAAGCGACAGAACAAAGGGAAATGGGGTCTAGACCTCCTAAGCAAGCAACTTCAAGGAATGTGTATGATTTGGACCTGATTGGCTTTACTGAGTCGCAACTGCTTTATGAAATCGTAAGTGTTTGAGATACTAAATATGTGGAACAAACGTGAGATGAGTTTTGTTTTGCAACTGAAAGAAGAGTTGTTTGTTTGTTAGTTTCCTTTATTGAATCAAAGATTTAATTCAAACTCTGAAGCTCTTTATTGATATTTCAATGTCTTAGAAAACTTGCTCAAAAACTAAGATTCTCACAACTCATTATGATATGCAAACACCCTTGCATTTTATATATATGAATCACACTTTCCTAAAATCATTAGGAATTACAAAATAGATATTTTCCTATTCTATAGCTCAATAGAATTAGATAACTTGACACCCAAGTTAATTCTAGCTTAACTCAACATTCTCTCCCCTTAAGCTTGAAATCTCTATTCTTCAACTCTTGAACTCCAATGAGACTTCTCATCTCTTTAAATTTAATCCTTCCAAGTGCTTTTGTAAGTATGTCAGCCTTTTGTTTCACTCCAGCAACATGTTCTATACTTACAAGTTCTTTCTCAACACATTCTCTAATGAAATGGAAACTTGTGTGAATGTGCTTACTACGCCCATGGAACACCGGGTTCTTGGACAAAGCTATAGCGGACTTGTTATCAATTCTTATCACCACCCTCTTGTTCGTATGACCAAAAATCTCAGTAAGAAGATCCTGCAACCATATGGCTTGCTTCGCTGTCTCTGTTGCAGCCATGAACTCAGCTTCACATGATGAAAGAGCAACTATCTCTTGTTTCTGAGAGCACCATTGATGTGATCACGGACCGGATCACTAAGGAGGACAATGAGGAGAGTCTAGATGAGCCACATGAAGCTACCATGCATCAACCATTTGATGAGGATGCTCTAGCCATTCCTGAAGGTCCCATGACTCGTTCCAGAGTCAAGAAGTTTAAGGAGAATGTTGTTGGATTACTCACTTCACATCCACAACAAGAAGGTCTTGGACAAGGTTTGATCCGAGATGTCTTGATCACCATTCAAGCCATCTCTACACCAAACTGAGATAGTGTCTAGGCAGACATGGGGTGCGTGCTCTTTTCCTTGCTTCTGGTTTTGTCCCACGAGGTTTTCTAGGAGGAAGGTTTTTAACGAGGCCACAACTTGTCTACAAATCACCTAAGTACTATACTCGGTCCAAGCCTATTAGAAGTTACATTTTATTTCATTATTAAGCTTATAAACTATAGTTTTCTTTCTTTCCTTTTTTGGTTCCTTGTCGAAACCCTAGAGGCATGTCTCTGGTTTCCTATTTAAAGGGTTCCTTATACCCTATTGTACTCATCCAATCTTTTCTATACAAGTTATTCATCTTTTGCGGCTCTCTCTCTCTCTAAAAGAAGTGTGCCGAGTTCTGGTGTGTCATATCCAGAGTTAAGGGTGCTTAGTTTGGTGTGTAATATCCAAACCATTCATCTAGGAGTATCAAGAGTTCATTCATCCCTCTTGTGTCACCATCCGATCCACACGCCTTGAAGGACTTGAGTCTTTAGATTCGTTCTTGCAAGGATTATCCATTCCCATCAACCAAAGAGCATCCTAGGGACGCATCAACCATGTGATAGGATTCCCACCGAGATAGAAGATATGACCAGTGGTGCTTTTCCCATCCTCTGGATCAACATCATAACTACTATCACTGTAACCTATTAACCCTTCTTGCGTTCTTGCTTCAAACCTTAAGCCATGCGATAAAGTCCCTTGTAGATATCTCAGAACTTGTTTCAGTGCAGCCTTATGAGACTCTTTTGGACAGTGCATATAACGACTTAGAATTCCCACACTGCACGCAAGATCAGGTCTTGTGTGTATCAAATATCGCAAGCAACCAATGTTTCTTCGATACTCTGTTTCATCCACACTATTTTTCTTTTCTGCCTTGCCTAACTTCAGACCAGCATCCATAGATATATGTGCTGCATTACACCCTTTCATCCCGGCTTCTTCTAGGATCTTTGCAGCATATTTCTCTTGACTCAAAATTATACTCCCCTTCTTCTGCGTGACTTCTATCCCGAGGTAGTAGCTCAGTCTACTGAGGTCTGTCATGTCAAACTTGGCTGCCATATCCCTCTTAAAGTCGTTGATCATGGCCAAACTAGATCCCGTTATGAGTAAATCATCTACATAAAAAGCTACTACCAAAAGATGATCTTGCTTTTTCTTTCTATAAAGAGATGGCTCTTTCAAACATCGAACAAAGTTCAGCTCGATCAACATTGTATTAAGCTTCTCGTTCCATGCTCTTGGAGCTTGAAGAAGACCGTAAAGTGCCTTCTTAAGTTTGTGGACTTTAGCTTCCTTCCCTTTGACGGCATAACCCTCCGGTTGAGACACATAAACCTCCTCCTTCAAGTCACTGTGCAAGAATGCGTTCTTAACGTCAAGATAATGTAGTTCCCAATCTCGTGTAGCTGTTATTCCAATGATCAAACGAACTGTCTCAATCCGTGCGACAGGTGCGAAAACTTCATCAAAGTCTATTCCGTGTTTTTGTATGTAACCTTTTGCCACCAAACGCGCCTTGTATTTGTTGATACTTCATCGGAATTTTTCTTAACCTTGAAGATCCACTTCAATCCTATCGCTTTACAATGTGGTTGAAGATCAACAAGAACCCACGTTTCATTCTTTACTATCAATTTAATCTCATCCTCACAAGCATCTCTCCACACTTTCAACTCTTTTGCTTCCTCGCACTACAGGAAATATGGGTTTTGATAGCAGTAGATGATAGCGTTTTTTGCTTTGATGCTATGGTTGACATACCCCTTAAATTTAGATAGCGTTTTTTAAAATGCAAACGATATGTTTGGTTGGTCCAATTTCAATTCTTCACACAATTATTAGAAATGTAGTATACATAGCATTATCGATTTTGAAACGTCATGCATAACTAAGGCGGGAAAATAATTAATTTTCCCTCTTACCCTCATTTTAGTTTCCCTCTTACTCTATTTTATTTCTCAACCATCCCTAAAACTTCAATATTTTTTTATTTTAATTTCAGCCCTAAACTTATATATTTTCTTATTGTGATTCAAATAAAAAGTTTAAGTTCAAATTCAATATTTTTTTTTTAAAAAAAAAGCAAGTTCAATACCACATTAAACTTAAAACTTAAAACTTAAACAGTTTGTCTAAAAAAATCTATATATATCCATAACATTTAAAATTTCTAAAATTTGATATAACAAATAAACAATGAAGAGTTATAATTATTTTATATATTTTTCTATTTCTTCTTTCTTAAATTTCATTTGGTTAAGAAAAAAATCATATGGATAACCCTAATGATTAATATTAACCATTGATTACAAATGATCTAATGGACCAAAATGCTTCTCAACACTTCTCAGATCTGTAGCATCTCCTTTCTAGCTTTCTCTACGCTCCTAGCTCCATTCCTCTTCGAAACAGCATCGACAGCTCCTACCGCGTCGTACACATCCAATCTCCGGTGAATTCCTCCGACTGTTTCCAATGACCCGTAAAGCCTCTTCCTTTAAACCTCACCGGCAAAGGAAGCCCCTCTTTCATCACCGAGACGGACCTCTTTCATCATCGCAACTTGTGTGTGAGAGAGATATTGAAGAGATTCAGATATGGCTTGGTTAGCTAGATCCATCGCAAACTCACTCAAGCTCGACGAGGACGATGACGATGTCGAGAAGCCACGACCTGGTGATGATGAGTCAGCTCAGAATCAATCGGTGTCGGGGTCAAAGTCTCCTCAAGGAGTTAAGGAATACATCCCGGAGCTTACCAGGACCTTGAGAAGCCAATTCTGGGGTGTAGCTTTGTTCCTCTCGCAACCGTCTCAATATTCGGATCTCCAGGGGAGAGAAATCATCAGAGTCCAGATCATGCGGCGGAGGAGGACGAGGATCTGATCGCTGGGATCTAAAGTCAGTCAACACGGTGCCTTGCTTTTCTCCACTCCTCAAGTAACTAGTAGCATCTCAGGTTTCATGGGATGTAAAGTTTAGCTGATGTGATTCTTGTGTTACTCGAAGCAAGATCAATGTTATCTCACGAGTTACAGAAAATAAACAGAGTACCTGTGGAAGCAGCAGAGAGACCTATGTGGTTCTGATATCTTATGGGAACCTCTGTTTCAAGAAAGATGGCCCTTGTTGTCCACTTTTGATGGAGCTACAATACTCTGTTTCCTTATGCACTAACCGATTATTTACTAACCGATTACACATCTCCATATATTCTTGTTTCTTTCATATTCAAGTAGTTTTAGAGTTTTTATTTTTACTTTTGAAGTTTGATTTGAGTAGTTCTAAGGTTTATTTATGTTTATTCTGTTCTAAACATGTTTTTAGGAATGGAGAAGAGGTTACGTGATGCAGCACATAGAAATGGCATCTAGAGCTTCCAAGGTGATTGTGTTTGTTACCGAGTAGCCTGTTGCGTTATCTCTAGAGGCTTGTGTCAATGTTCTGGGATCGTTTAGGTGATTCACTGGTAATGAGTCCACACAAGAACAAGAAGAAAGGATGATCCGGAGATTGATCCTTTTGATTCTTTAAACTGAAAAGTTCTTATCTTTATAGCTAAAAATTCAATATGTTTTGTACGAGAGATGCTTATAATAATGTATGGGAATGTTATATGATGAAAAGAAAATCTAGTACTAAAAACAAATTAGGAAAAAAATAGTATTTTTTACCTCAAAATCTAAACCCTAAACATACCCTAAACAAAAATAATATTTTTTCTCAAAACAAAATCTAAACCCTAAGCATACCCTAAAAGGATAAATGATAATTTGAGTTTTGATAAAAAAAATATTTTATATATATAATATTTTAGAGGTGGGTATCCTAAACTCCAAAACTTAATTCTAAACCTTATATCAAATTTTAAACCATAAACTCAAAATTTAACTTCAAACCACATCCAAAATCTAATCATAAATCTAAATTCTAAACTTCAAAGAATAAATTTTTAAAAAAATTGATTTGTAAAGAACATTCGTTTATGATTGTTCAATAAATTTGAAATTTCATAATAAAATAAAGATTATGTTTATCAAATCTCTGTATCACAACCAAATTATATTTAGTAATTATTTACTTGTGTTTTATTAGAGTGAATTATATTTATTAATAATTTTAAAAGCACTAATTAATAAATAAATAAATAAATAAATTTTTTACTTTAATATGATAAAAAGAAAATTCAAAACTAATAATAAATTAGAAAATAAATAAAATAAATTACCTTAAGTTCTAAACCCTAAACATACCCTAAACCTTAACTACATATCTCAAGCCTTATATCTTGAATTTCATTTTATTCATAAATCTTTTACTTTAAACATTTTAATCCAAACACTCAAATATCATACATAAATATTCAACTTTAAACATTATAATACAAATCCTACATATACCCATAACCTTACTTATAACTCCAAACCCTAAATCATTCCAAACTCTATACAAGAAGTATTAAATCATAACATTTTAAATTTATAACACTTATTCTATACTAAATGATGAAACTAAACAAACTATAAAATTTAAATAAATGAGTATATTCATAATATAACTTCAATCCCTAAACTCCTAACCACATACTTCATATTGATCTATATCATAAAACATTAAATCCAAATTTTTAATATTTTAGTCAATCGCACAATTTTAAAATTTAAATAAAAAATACAGGTAAAATACAGATTAAAAGTTTTAAATTATGATATCAAATTATTTAAAGTTTAAATAATTTCACAACAATTATAAAGAAAAAAGAAGATAATATTTACTTTTTTTCTGAGCCAATGATTGATTTTTCAATCAAAGATCCAAAATCAATCTCCTATCTATCTTCACCTTTGTTTTCTATTGGTTGGACTCGGATCACCTTCTTGACCGTTAGATGATACTCAATCAACGCTTGAGATTTGTCTCCCTCTTTTTCAATTATTTTCTGAGAGAGAGAGAGAGAGGCGATGGGTAAAAAAATCGACGCCATAGCAAACCTCGGCTCCTTCTCTTCCTCTTCCTCCGCCGTACAAGCTAAAAGGTTTCAGTCAAACCAACAACGCAATCGATCGGCCAGCTCCCTCTGGTTCAGTCTAATCAGTCTCTTTCAACCGTCGACGAAACCGCGATGCTCGTCACCACCACCATCGCTTCTCAGATCCGTCTTCACTGGAGTCACCACCACCACCGTCACGCTCATCATAACCACCACTGATCACTTCTCTGTCTCTCAAGCTATGCCTCTCATTCTCTCTGTGTTTTTTTGGGTTCTTGTTACAATAAAGTTTTATGCTTTATATGGTTTGATTTGAAGTTAAAGTTTGTTTCTTTAATTTTTTGTTCCTTGTAAAGGTTGTGGTCGTGACTCGTGAGGAAGAGCTGGTGTTGTGCAGAGGATCAAACTGGAATCTGTGATTAATTGATTAATTGGTAAATAATTGTTCTGAAGAATCTGTGGTTAAAATATCGCAAATTGAGTGAACATCTGATGATTCCTTGTTTTATTTTAGTTAGCTTTATCAGCCAAGTTGAGATTCTCAGCAAAAGACTACAGTGACCATATGGCACTCGTTCGTGCCTTCAAAGGGTGGAAAAATGCTGGAAGAGAAGGATCAGCTTATGAGTACTGTTGGAGGAATTTTCTTTCAGCTCAGACGCTTCAGGCGATACATTCTCTGAGGAAAAAGTTCAACTATATCATGAAAGAAGCTGGCTTAGTACATGATGATTCAGCTCTCAACAACAAGCTAAGTCACAATCAGTCTCTGGTTCGCGCTGTCATTTGCTCTAGCTTATTCCCGGGGATAGCACTGTTGTGGTAAGTCTAAGTACCCAGGTCTCCCGCTAAGTGTCCTTTCTTCTGTCACAGTGTTCAGTGAATTACCATGCTGTCCTTTTCTTTGTACAGCATCGAGAGACTTCCATGTCGTTCAAGACAATGGATGATGGCCAAGTATCACTATACGCGGTGAGTTACTTCAATCATATTTCCCAAGACCATTGTTCGAGTCTCATATTAGAGCCATCATTTATTTAAATGGTTCTTTTACTCTTTTTATATTTCAGAATTCTGTTAATTTGAGGTTCCCGATGATTCCATACCATTGGCTAGTCTTTGGAGAGAAAGTGAAGGTCAATGCAGTGCTCATAAGAGACTCCACCGGTGTCCCTGATTCCAGTTTGATCCTTTTTTGTGAGTAATTGGTGGGGTTTATGTGTATTAATCCTAAGAACTTGATTATTCAAGTTGTTGGAAGATAAATTTAGTTTCTTTACTGTAATGATAGTTCTTATGTTATGGATGATTGTGATGGTTTATTGTTAGTAGATTGATATTGGATTGTATGAACAAGTTGTGTTGTGGTTTGTATGAACAAGTTAATGTTTATGGGTTTTGGAATAATTAAATTTTTTATTGGAATTTTTAATAATTTAATTTTTATTAGTACAAATATTTGAATTACATTTTAAATTAAAATTATAAAACAAAATTGTAATTATTATTAATAAATTTACGGATAATTAATAACATGAAACATTTGCTATCTATCCTAGTAGGAAAAATAAAATTAATAGATTTTAATAAAAATTATACAGCGTTATTATAAATATCAACAATTACATAACAAATAACGCTATTGTTGTATCGTTAACTATAGCATAACCGAATACCGCTATTAAAAGTGTCGGACCTATTATAACAGGCGCTGTCAGAGCGTGGAAGGGAGCGCTATGATTTTAGACGCATAGCATTTTTCGTCCGCTAATACTACCCACATTTCATGTAGTGTCATAGTTCATGGTTCTTCATTCACTAGAATTAAGAGATGACGTAAATTGTCTCATACATCTCGTCTTCCTCCACTAAGAGCTCGTAGTCGTCGAGATAACTTGGTAAGTTTCTGGTGCAAGAAGATCGTCTCAGAATCACAGGCGATTCCTTTTGAATTTCATTCCCTGTAGACTCTTCGTCCACTTCTTCTACTTATTCTTCTTCGTTTATTATCTCGTTATCTCGAGAAACTACTTCTTCTCCAACTCCTCTGAACCCAAAATCGATAATTCTTGCTTTGTCTTGCTCCTCTTTCTCCAACTCTGACCACTTCCATCTAAGTTCTTCACTAAATACCACGTTTCACTATCCTCCGAGTAGTTGGATCAAGAAGACGATAAGCTTTCGTTCCTGGTTCAGTACCAAGATGAACCAGAGTTCTCGACCTATCATCCAGCTTCTTCAGATGTGGCGTGGCTACTTTCGCATGAACAACACAACCAAAGACCCTTATGTGTCCTACATTTGGTTTTCTTCCTTTGAAATTCTTGTAAGGAGTCTGAAGTACTAGAGTTCTCGTTGCTATCTTATTGATAAGATAGTTTGAATGCCTAACCGCCTCACCCCATAAGTAATTTGGAACATCCATATGTTTTAAGATACTTCTCGTCATTCCAAGTAGCGTTCTGTTTCTCCTCTCGACAACTCCATTCTGCTGAGGTGAATATGGCGCTGTGAGATGGCGTTCTATGCCCATGCTATTGCAGTACTCCTTGAACTCTAGTGATGTGAACTCGTGAACTCTCCTCCTCTGTCAGTTCGTAACGTCTTGATCTTAGCACTTGTCTCATGTTCAACTATAGCTCTGAAACGTTTAAACTTGACAAAAGCTTCACTTTTATCCCTCATGAGAATGGTCCACATATATCTCGAGTAGTCATTGATTAGCACAAAGACATATCTACTTCCTCTGGCTGTGGGCGGTGTGATCGGACTGCATAGATCTCCATGTACTAATTTAAGAACTTTTGTTGCACGGTACGAGCTTGCTGCTGGAAACGAGCTTCGTATTTGTTTTCCACGCAGACACGCTGTACATGTCTCATTCTCTACTTCAAAACAAGGCATACCAAGTACCATATCCTTGTCAACCATAAGCTTCATATTTCTCAGACCCACATGTCCTAAAGGTGAGTGCCACCTCGACGACTCCTTATGAAGAGCCAACTGCAAACACATCTTTAACTCCACCTCCATGATGACCTTGTAAAGTTGATTGGGTGATCGTTTTGAATTTACAATGAGCTTATTGTCTCGATCATATAAGATCAACCAAATTTCTTTCATTCTCACCTCACAGTCAGCCTCAGTTGCTTGTCCAAGGCTTATAATATTACTCTTGAGCTTTGGAATGTAGTAAACATCTGAAAGAATTTTCTTTTCACCACCACTGGTTGTGAATATAATCGAGCCTTTTCCAGTTATATATATCCGTGAATCGTCCCCAAACCTCACCTTTCCGGTTATTTTTCTATCAATCTCTGAGAAGTACTCTAGATTACCCGTCATGTGATTGCTTGCTCCATTTTCTAAATACCACATATTATCTCCAGCTGCCGTCCTCTCAAGCTTTGTGGGTATCACCTTCTGTTCATTGAGATACACAATCTCGTTAACCATCAATTCATCAGCTTCATGTATAGTATATATCTCGCTTTCATGTGTTTCTTGGAGTTAAATAAGCGATCTGGACAATTCTGAGCAAAGTGCCCAAGCTTATCACATCTGAAACACACAACAATGTATCTCGATTGTAGCCTCCGCCATTATACCCATACCGACCACGTCCTCTTCCTCGATACTCATGTCGACCACCTCGATCTCTAGAGGAGTCGTATCTGTCTTGATAGCCTTGTGGGCGCGCTTGTGTGTCATTATTAGCATACATCAATTTATTTTGACTTTGTTCTTCTTGTTTCTCTTCTTCCTCCTCTGATATTCTCTCTTCGTATGCTTTCAACCGTCCCACGATGTCTTCGAAGCTTGTTTTATTTAGATCAAGAACTTTCTCCAAGGCAACGATGATGTGTATGTATTTCTTTCTTGGTAGGCTATGAAGAAATTTCTTAACGATCCTCGCACTACAAGAAAACAGGTTTTTTCCGACTGCATTTTGTGACTACAGCCGCAGTCACTAAATATACCGACCGTTTAGCGACTGATTTGCCACCAAACAAACTTAGTCACTCTTTAGTCGCTATTTTGCGACTGCAGAATTTCGTCATCAATCAGTAGTTTATTTATGACTATTTAGCTACTCACTCTGACTCCCTAAACGGTCGTCGGCCAGCAGTCGCAAAAAAACAGTTACAAAACACGTGGAAATCGTTATGAGTTCCTTACACAGGTTTTTTAACAGTAAAAAAATCAGTAGCAAAACAGTGGGTAAATGTTTTATATATAGAAGGAAAATCGATACTTTTCTTACTCTCATCACCAACAATTAAAAACGTCCAACAATTCAAAACGTTTTTCAAGATTAACAAAAAATCTTGATTAACAAAAACAAAAGAAAAAAGAAAAAAAAATCGTGAACTACAATGACGGGCAATTACAACAACTATACTAATTTTTGTGATTGGATGTAGAAGAGGATCAATGAAGAAATGGGGAATTTCTCGAGAGATTTTTTCGCAGGGGTAGAGGAATTCATGATGTTTGAAAATAGTCAGGAATTAACACAGAGCAATGGCGGTAAGTTCTTTTGTCCTTGTAGTATTTGCAAAAACGATAAATTTCTCCCGGGGCAAAAAAATCTTGAAACATATATATAGTGGAGGATTTATGCAAGATTATTATGTTTGGTACAACCATGGAGAAGAAATAGATATGGGATTAGAAACGAGTTATGTTGATCCGACGCATTTATGTGGTAGTGGAGAAGTAGGTAATTTAGTACAAGATATATATGTGGAAATGGTGAATGATGCATTTTGTGATAATGTGAGTTATGATAATTATCAACAAGATGATAATTATCAAAATGTTGTAAACCCGGTTTCCAACCATTCAAAGAAATTCTACGACTTGTTAGACGGAGCGAAAAATCCTTTGTATGATGGTTGTCACGAAGGTCACTCGCAGTTATCCTTAGCTGCTCGAGTTTTGCAAAATAAGACTGATTATAATATGAGTGAAAAGTGTGTGGATTCGGTATGCCAAATGTTAACAGACTATTTACCTGCTGGAAACCAATCAACCGCTTCACATTACAAGACATAAAGATTGATGCGCAATTTGGGCCTCCCATACATTACAATTGATGTTTGTGTTAACAATTGTATGATCTTCTGGAAAGATGATGAAAGATGGGATAAATGTCAATTTTGTGATACGCCAAGATGGAAGCCTAGAAATGAACGGCGTAGGACGAAAGTACCATATAGTCGCATGTGGTATCTACCTATTGGTGATAGATTAAAGAGAATGTATAAGAGCAAGAAGACTGCATCAGCAATGAGATGGCATGCAGAACACCAAGCAAAGGAGGGTGAAATGTCTCATTCATCAGATGCGGTGGAGTGGAAACATTTTCAAGATTTACATCCCCGTTTTGCAGCAGAACCTCGTAATGTTTATCTTGGCTTATGTACGGATGGCTTCAATCCATTTGGAATGTCTAATAATCATTCGTTGTGGCCAGTGATCTTGACTCCATATAATCTACCCCCTAGTATGTGCATGAATACATAGTACTTGTTTCTTACAATTTTGAATTCTGGACCGAATCACCCGAGAGCTAGTCTAGATATATTCCCCAAACCTCTGATTGCGGAGTTGTGGTCTACTGGAGTTGAAGCATATGATGTCTCCTTGAATCAAAATTTCAATCTTAAAGACGTGCTTCTGTGGACGATAAGCAACTTTCCAACTTATGGCATGCTATTGAGATAGACGACTCATGGTAAGTTGTCTTGTCCAATTTGCATGGAAGATAGTAAGGCTTTTTATCTACCTAATGGAAGGAAGACCTGTTGGTTTGATTGTCATCGAAGATTTCTTCCTCATGACCATCCACTGAGGAAGAATAAAAAGGAATTCTTGAAGGGAAAACACGCTATGAATGATTTCCCACCTGAATCTTTGACTGGTGAGCAAGTTTATTTGGAGCGGTTAGCTGGTGTCAGTCAACCAAAAACATCAAGTGTGGTGGAAATGGTCACGACAAGAAGAAACCTCGATATGGGAAATACCATAACTGACACAAGGAAAGCATATTTTGGGAGCTGCTGTACTGGAGGGACCTCATTCTTTGACATAATCTTGATGTAATGCATATTGAGAAGAATTTTTTTGACAACATCATGAATAGTAGTATCAGTAAATTTAGAAAATAATTTTGGTAATAAATAATATTATATTTTTAAAGATGATAAAATATATTAAATGTATATGAAACTATTTATCCTTTTATAAAATAAATTCAGTAACAAACCTGTTTATGGTTTAAAATATTATAAATTTATAACATTATTAATTCAGTAATAAATATAAATACAAAATAAATTTAAGATAGTATTTTAAATTTAAATATTTTTAAATTAATCAGTGGTAGTAGTAAAAAAACTTAAAAATTCTTTAAATGATTTATTAGATTTATTTGTTTAAACTAATTGATGATTGAAATACAACAAAATCATTTATTCTACTATTTTATTGTTTATAAATATTATTAAATATAAGTAGTAAATTTAAGATGGATTTTACTTGAGTTTTATTGTATTTTTTGTAGTAAAATAGAAATAAACTTGTAGGAAAATAATATGATAAAGAAAAATAAATTTCATGAAAAAAAATTGATTACATGAAATAAAATAGCAATAAAATAAAATAAATAATAATAATAAGACCCATGAAAGAAGAGGAAACAAATGTGGAGCTCACAAGAAAAGGTAAATAAATAAAAAAAGAAGAAGAAAAGAAAAGGGCAATGATGGAAGCAAAATAAGAGAGGGAGATTACGAATTATATAGGGGTAATGAGAATAACTTTTGGCCAACAAGGGCATTTACTACCCTCTTTTACTTTTTTGCTATTTCGGATTTAAATGGGAGATAAATTTCGGCTAGGCCAATTATATTTTCCAGTTTGTGGATTTCTTTTTGTTTTTAGATGTTCTTCAAAGTTTGCATTTCTTTATATCTTAATCTCTAATATTGTAAATAAAGATCTATCTGTCTTATTGAAACATGTTTGGTCTATTTCAAAGGAGGATAATTATTTCATCTTACCAATGTAAATTTTGCAAATCTTTTTTTTTTGTGATTGAAGAGACTATATTGGAATCCCCCTAGATAAAGTTGAATAACTTCTCCATATGAACTCTGTTTGGGATGATTCAACGTTGAGGACAATCATTAAGTAAAATACAAGGATCGAGTTGAATTTTGGTAAAATGGTAACTTTTTAGATTGATATGGTCCCTAAAAAAAGATCTTATTGGGTCAAATCTTCTAGAATGGTGATAGAGTTGTTGGCGGTTTTTTGTTGTCGATTGTGGTATTGGAGGAGATAATCATGAAACATCACCTCACATTAATATATTATATGTTCCCATAAGGATCTCCTTGACCATTGGTTTAACCACAACTTCATATTATTCATATGTCCAAACTGGTTATACTGGAATCACCTTAACCAAAAGTTGAATAACATCTTCATATGAACTCTGTCTGGGATGATTCAACATCGAGGACAACGTGTAAACCACCAGATCAAGTTGCAATTTGGCATGATGACAACTTTTTAGGGTGATATGGTCCCTATAAAGCAGACATATTCTTATAGGGTAAAATGTGCCTATAATGGTGATTGAGGCATTGTCGATTCTTGGTTGTTTTATTGTGGTATAGGAAGACATAATCATGAAACAACACCTCACAATAATCCAATATGTGTTCCCATAGAACTCTTGACCCTTGTCTTAACCACTACTTCATTTGATTCATATGTCCAAACCGACTATATTGAAATTACCCTAGCTAAAAGTTGAAAAACATCTTAATATGAACTCCGTTTGGGATGATCAACGCCGAGGTCAACCGTCATTTAATAAAATACCAGGATGAAGTCAAAATTTTGCATAATGACAAATTTTTAGAAAGATATGGCCCCTATAAAGCAGATATATCCTTATGAGATCAAATGTGCCTAGAATGGTGATTTAGGTGTTGCTGGTTCTTGGTTGTTGTATTATAGTATAGGAAGACGTGATCATGAAACAACACATCAACTTAATCCATTATATTTTCTCATAGGGATCTCCTTGACCCTTGGCTTAAGCCCAACTTCATATAATTCATATGTCCAAATTGGTTATTCTAGAATCATCCTAGCTAAAATTTGAATAACTTCTTCATATGAACTTTGTTTTGGATGATTCAACGTTGAGGTTAATCCTCATTAAGTAAAATACCAGGATCAAGTCAAATTTTGGCAAAATGACAATTTTTAGAGTGATATGGTCCCTAAAAACAGACAGATCTTTATTGGGTTAAGTGTGCCAGAATGGTGATTGATGTGTTGCTGGTTCTTGGTTGTCTATTGTGGTATAGGAGGACATAATCATGAAAAAATACCAATTTTAGTAGATTATATGTTTCCATAGGGATCTCCTTGACCCTTGGTTTAGCCCCAACTTCATATTATTCATGTCCAAACTGTTTATACTAGAATCACCCTAACTAAAAGTTGAATAATTTTTTCATATTAGCTTTGTCTGGGATGATTGACATTGAGGACAATCTTTATTGAGTAAAATAACAGGACCAAGTCGCAGTTTGGCATAATGACAAGTTTTTAGAGTGTTATGGTCCCTATAATGTAGACATGTCCTTATCGAATCAAATGTGCATAGAATGGTGATTGAGGTGTTGCCGATTCTTGGTTGTCATAATATGGAATTTGAGAACATAATTATGAAACATCCCCTCACCTTAATCCCGTATATGTCTTCAATAAGGATCTCCTTGACCCTTAGCTTCACCACAACTTGATTTGATGAATATGTAGAAACCGACTATATTAGAATCACCCTAGCTAAAAGGATAATAACTTCTTCATATGAACTTTGTTTGGGATGATTCAATGTCGAGTTTAATTTTCATTGAGTAAACTACCAGGATCAAGTCAAAATTTGGCATAATGAAAACTTTTTAGAACGATATTATCCTTATAAAGCAGAAATATCCTTACTGAGTCAAATGTGCCTAAAATGGTGATTAAGGTGTTGCTGGTTCTTGGTTGTTGTATTATGGTATAAAAGTACATAATCATCAAACAACACCTCACCTTAATAAATTATGTATTACCATATGGATCTCCTTGACCCTTGGTTAAAAACAACTTCATGTGATTCATATGTCCAAATTGGCTATATTGGAATCACTTGGCTAAAAATTGAATAACTTCTTCATATTAACTCCATTTGAGATGATTCATTGTAGAGGTCAATATTCATTGAGTAGACTACCAAGATGAAGTTTAAATTTGGAATAATGATAACTTTTTAGAGTGATATGATCCCTATAAAGTAGACATATCCCTATCGAGTCAAATGTGCCTAGAATGGTGATTGAGGTGATGTCGGTTCTTGGTTGTTGTATTATGGTATAGGAGGACATAATAATGAAAAATAACCTCACCTTAATCCATTATGTATTCCCATAGGGATATCCTTGACCCTTCCATAAGCACAACTTCATTGATTCATATGTCCAAACTAGCTATTCTGGAATAACCCTAGCTAAAATTAGAATAACTTCTTCATATGAGCTATGTTTGGGATGATTCAACATTCAGGTTAATCGTCATTGAGTAAACTACCATGATCAATTCTAATTTTGGAATAATGACAACTTTTAGAGTGATATGGTCCCTATAAAGAAGACATATCTTTATCATGTCAAATGTATCATAATGGTTCAACGTTGAGGTTAATCGTCATTAAATAAACTACTAGTCTCAAGTCTAATTTTGGCATAATGACAAATTTTTAGAGTGATATGGTCCCTATAAAGCAGAGATATCATTATCATGTCAAATGTGCTAGAATCGATTATGTTTTCTCATAGGGATCTACTTGACCCTTAGTTTAAGCACAACTTCATATTATTCATATGTCTAAATTTTGTATACTGGAATCACCCAAACTAAAAGCTAACTTTTTCGTATGAACTCTGTTTGGGATGATTCAACATCAAGAACAATCTTCATTTAGTAAAATACCAGGTGCTAGTCGAAATTTTGCAAAATGACATATCCTTATCGGATCAAATGTGGCCATAATGGTGATTGAGGTGTTTCCGGTTCTTGGTTGTTGTATCGTGGTATTGAAGGAAATAATCATGAAATAGCACCTCACATTAATACATTATGTGTTTCCATTGGGATATCCTTGACCCTTGCTTAACTACAACTTCTTGTAATTCATATGTCCAAACCGACTATATTGGAATCACTTACCTAAAAATTGAATAACTTCTTCATATTAACTCCATTTGAGATGATTCATTATCGAGGTCAATATTCATTGAGTAGAATACCAAGATCAAGTTTAAATTTGGCATAATTATAACTTTTTAGAGTGATATAATCCCTATAAATCAGACATATTCCTATCGGATCAAATGTACCTAGAATGGTGATTGAGGTGATGCCAGTTATTGGTTGTTGTATTATGGTATAGGGGGACATAATCATGAAACATCACCTCACCTTAATCCATTATGTGTTGCGATAGGGATATCCTTGACCATTTCCGTAAGCACAACTTCATTGATTCATATCTTCAAACCAGCTATTCTGGAATAACCCTAACTTAAATTAGAATAACTTCTTCATATGAGTTATCTTTAGGATGGTTCAACATTCAGGTTAATCATCATTGAGTAAACTACCACAATCAATTCTAATTTTGGCATAATACCAACTTTTTAGTGTGATATGGTCCATATAAAAAGACATATCTTTATGAGGTAAAATGTATCATAATGGTTCAATGCTGAGGTCAATCGTTATTGAATAAACTACGAGGATCAAGTATAATTTTGGCATAATGACAAATCTTTAGAGTGATATGGTCCCTATAAAGCAGACATATCCTTATCAGGTCAAATGTGCTAGAATCAATTATGTTTTCTAATAGGGATCTACTTGACCCTTAGTTTAAGCACAACTTCATATTATTCATGTCTAAACTGCGTATACTGGAATCACCCTAACTAAAGTTGAATAACTTTTTCATATGAACTCTGTTTTGGATGATTCAACATCGAGGATAATCTTCATTTAGTAAAATACCAGGATCAAGTCCAAATTTTGCAAAATGACAACTTTTAAACTGATATGATCCCTAAAAGGCAAACATATCCTTGTTGGGTCAAATGTGCCTAGAATGGTGATTGAAGTGTTCCTGATTGTTGATTATTGTATTATGGTATAGAAGAACATAATAATCAAAAGCACCACACCTTCATCAATTATAAGTTCCCATAAGTATCCCCTTGACCCTTGGCTTAACCAAAACTTCATTTGATTCATATGTCCAAAACGACTATTTTGGAATAACCCTAGCAAAGCGTGTAATAACTTCTTCATATTAAATCTGTTTGGGATGATTCAATTCGAGGTCAACCTTCATTGAGTAAACTACCAAGATCAAATCGAAATTTGGCATTATGACAATGTTATAGAGTGATATGGTCCATATTAAGCAAACATATTTTTTATCATGTCAAATGTGCCCCAAATGATGATTGAGGTGTTAAAGGTTCTTGGTTGTTGTATTGTGGTATAGGAAGACATAATCATGAAACAAAACTTCACATTAATCCATTATGTGTTCCCATAGGGATCTCCTTGACCCTTTTCTTAAGCACAACTTCATTTGATTCATATGCCCAAACCGGCTATTCTATAATCACCATAGCTAAAAGTTAAATAACTTCTTCATATGAAATCTATTTGGGATGATTCAATGTTAAGCTTAATTTTCATTGAGTAATCTACCAGGATCAAGTCAAATTTTGGCATAATAACAATGTTTTAGATTGATATATTCCGTATACAGCAGACTAATTCTTATCAGGTCAAATGTGCCTAGAATGGTGATTGAGGTGTTGCCAGTTCTTGGATGTTGTAATATCATATAGGAGGACATAGTTATGTAACATCACATCACCTTAATCCTTTATGTTATCCCATAGGGATCTCCTGAACTCTTAGCTTAACCACAACTTCATTAGATTCATATGTACAACCAGCTATATTGGAATTACCGCAACTTGAAGTTGAATAACTTCTTCCTATGAACTCCATTTGGGAATATTCAATGTCGAGTTCAATCTTCCTTGAGTAAAATACCTGGATCAAGTCAAAAATTGGCATAATGAAAATTTTTTAGAGTGATACGGTCCCTATAAAGCAGACATATCCTTATCGGGTCAAATGTGGCAATAATGGTGATTGAGGTGTTGTCGTTTCTTGCTTGTTGTATCGTGGTATTGAAGGAAATAATCATGAAATAGCACCTCACATTAATAATTTTGGTGTTCCCATAGGGATATCCTTGAACCTTGCTTAACTATAACATCTTATAATTCATGTCCAAACCGGCTATATTGGAACTACCTAGCTAAAAATTGAATAGCTTCTTCATATTAACTCCATTTGAGATGATTCATTGTCGAGGTCAATATTCATTGAGTAGACTACCAAGATCAAGTTTAAATTTGGCATGATGATAAATTTTTAGAGTTATATAATCCGTATAAAGCAGACATATTACTATCGGATCAAATGTGCCTAGAATGGTAATTGAGGTGATGCCAGTTATTGGTTGTTATATTGTGGTATAGGAGGATATAATCATGAAACATCACCTCACCTTAATTCATTATGTGTTCCCATAGGGATATCCTTGACCCTTGCTGTAAGCACAACTTCATTGATTCATATCTCCAAACTAGCTATTCTAGAATAACCCTAATTGAAAATAAAATAACTTCTTCATATGAGTTATGTTTGGGATGGTTCAACATTCAGGTTACTCATCATTGAGTAAACTACCACAATCAATTCTAATTTTGGCATAATGACAACTTTTTAGAGTGATATGGTCCATATAAAAAGACATATCTTTATGAGGTAAAATGTATCATAATGGTTCAATGTTGAGGTCAATCGTCATTGAATAAACTACCAGGATAAAGTCTAATTTTGGCATAATGACAATTCTTTAGAGTGATATGGTCCCTATAAAGCAGACATATCCGTATCAGGTCAAATGTGTTAGAAGCGATTATGTTTTCTAATAGAGATCTACTTGACCCTTAGTTCAAGCAAAAATTCATATTATTCATATGTCTAAACTGCGTATACTGGAATCACCCTCACAAAAAGTTGAATAACTTTTTCATATGAACTCTGTTTTGGATGATTAAACATCGAGGACAATCTTCATTTAGTAAAATACCAGGATCAAGTCGAAATTTGGAAAAATTACAACTTTTTAAAGTGATATGATCCCTAAAAGGAAGACATATCCTAGTCGGGTCAAATTTGCCTAGAATGGTGATTGAGGTGTTCCTGGTTGTTGATTATTGTATTATGGTATAGAAGAACATAATCATCAAAAATCACCACACCTTCATCAATTATAAGTTCCCATAAGGTTCCCCTTGACCCTTGGCTTAACCACAACTTCATTTGATTCATATGTCCAAACCGGTTATTTTGGAATAACCCTAGCAAAACGTGTAATAACTTCTTCATATTAAATCTGTTTGGGATGATTCAATGTCGAGGTCAACTGTCATTCTGTAAACTACCAAGATCAAATCGAAATTTGGCATTATGACAATGTTATAGAGTGATATGGTCCCTATAAAGCAAATATATTTTTTTATCGGGTCAAATGTGTACAAAATGGTGATTGAGGTGTTACAGGTTCTTAGTTGTTGTATTGTGGTATAGGAAGACATAATCATGAAACAAAACCTCACATTAAACCATTATGTGTTCCCATAGGGATCTTGATATAGTCTATTTATTACCAGTTTTAGGCCATGTTATAGGCTCTATTATGTGTGTCTACGCTATGTTTTAAGGTCTTTACATGTCCATGTACGTTTTGAAGATATATGAAGATACTTGAAGCTTTTGGAACATTTAGAAGAGAAGAATCCATAGCTGATCATTGAGAGAGTCGAAGTACAAGACAATCATCAATCGACAACACTATCTTGGCGTCGCCCGAAGGTACAAGACCATGATCGATCGTTGTTGCACACTTGCCATCGATCGATGACCAATTCACAGACAGCCGATCTCAAGCTCAAGTTACAGATAAATGACGAAGATACACTAGACGAGTTTTGACCTAGATTTTAGGGTTCTATATTTATACTTTGTGTATCATACACAGAAAAGTGTGGTGGTAGTGTGATGGAGAGGATGTTTTAGAGTTTTTGGTATTCTATTATAGTTTTAGTGTTTTTAGGGGAGAAGATTCATAACTCCTTAGGGAGATTTGTATTGAAATCTCAGTATTTTATCTATGCATTATATTAAGATTATTGTTCTTACTTTAATTATGTCTGAGTAGTCATCAACTAGATTTACGGTTGAATGATGACAATCATGGATTAACCTAAAAGTAGGATTTCTAGGTTGAGATAATATCCATCAATTGAGTTGTGCTTAATGCTTGCATTCTAGAGTAGCTAACTAGGATCTCTAAAGTAGGACATGGACAACTACGAGAGTAGGTTCTGTGCCAAAATAGACTCCATTGAACTAGGTTGTTAGGTGCATGCGAGAGCTGGTCTAATTAGCTTGGTGAACTTATCAAATCTCGTTCACACTTCCTTCTGATTTCACCATCGATCGACATCAGGCCTTAGCCGTAGATCGATGGTCTTTCATTTTGCTCACATACGAGAGTTGGAGTTAAAAGGGTCAGAATAGTTAATATTTGAGTTCTAGAATATTTACTTTTACGTGCTTCCTATTCCCTATAGTCCATTACGCGTGAAACCCTAGATATAGCATATTAACATTTGCATCTAATTATTTTAGTTGCATATTTTCATATTTACATTATTAGCATATTTCTATATTGCATCTATACCTTCTGATAAGGAATATTTACTTTACCTGATTTATTGCTACCAATATATATATAATTACCTAGCTTAGTCTTTAGAAATAAGAAATCTATTGTGTGTCTTTGCTCTATTTGGATTTGATTCCTAAGTACTACACCTGATCTCTCTTGGAAAGAGTATTATTTTGTGTATTAGGATTAAGGGTTTAATTTGATAATTAATTGTTTAAGATATTTATACCCTGCTAGAACAATAAACACACCATGTCAAATTTGGCGTCGTTGCTAGGGAGCATTGAGCACCATTAGATTTAATTTCTAGGATTTAGTCTAGGTGTGTTGTTACTTTCAAGTTACTAAATTCTTCTTTTCTTTGTTTTTCAGGTACATGCAAAAGAGTACATGAGCAATAAAGGACAAGAACTAGTATTCTCAGACCCAAAGAAGCTCCAACGTATGATCCGCAAAGAAAGACGACAAGCATCGATTGACGGCATCTACTCAGCGTCGACTGACACCTCTTTACTGATCGCATCGACTGACATCAGAACTCGAGCATCGAACGACGTTGACCACTCGGCATCGATTGACAAACACATACACGCATCGATCGACGACAGCAGACGAGCTCAGATTATTATGACTATTGTATTGGTTCAGAATGAGAATGGAGACTTGCGTGATCTCAACGGTCACCTGCGTAATGCAGCAGGTCAAAAGATAGACGATCAGGGGGCTGTAATCCCTGATACAGAAGCAGACGCTGTAGTAGCTCAATCTGAAGCTAACGCCCAAGCTCCTCAGAGAACAATGGCTGACTACAATCGTCCAGACCATTTCTACACCAACAGATCCGCCATTTATCCTCCAGCTTTTCAGAGAAACAATTTTGAGATCAAGCCCACTTTCTTCGGACTTGTAGCGCAGATGCCTTGCCATGGATTGCGTCATGAGCACCTTATGGATCATCTGGAGTGATTTGAGGATCTAGTGACTGTTATTAAATCCATTGGAGTCCCTGAGGACTATCTATCCTATAAGCTCTTCAAGTACTCACTCGCTGGAGAAGCTTCATATTGGCTTAAGCAGCTACCACCAGGATCTCTGACATCAAGAACGCTTTCTTGCATAAATTCTTTGATGACGCGAGAGCAAAAGATCTAAGGAGCAAGCAAAAGATCTAAGGAGCAAGATTGCTACTTTTTCACAAGAACCTTTAGAGTCTTTCAGAAATTCGTGGATAAGATTTAAGTCACACCATAAAGACAGTCCATATCACGGGTTTTACGAAGTGCAACTTCTTAGCACTTTCTTCAGGTATTAGGTTACAGTATCAGATGGATTTGGACACGACTAGTGAGGGGAATTTCTGAACTAGGAGTCTTGAGGAAGCCATGAGATTTATTGAGAATCTGGCATCCAGCCGGAGTACCAAGAACATAGATTTTGAGAGAAGAAAATCAACCCCAGCTGCGAGCAAGGAGCATATTGAAGAAGTCAAAGAAAAAATGGATACTATTTAAAAATTTCTCAAGAAGCATGTTACTTTTACAGAAGTAGGAATAGAGTATGTAGATGATGAGATTAAAGAAGAGGATGTGAACTACA
Source organism: Moricandia moricandioides (assembly GCA_905132885.1). Lineage (NCBI taxonomy): Eukaryota > Viridiplantae > Streptophyta > Magnoliopsida > Brassicales > Brassicaceae > Moricandia > Moricandia moricandioides. The sequence goes on from CAJHQQ010001552.1 coordinate 29,383, forward strand.
TTGATGGGAATGGTTTCCAGAGACAAGGGAATCCATGTTTCAACAGGAACTCCTATGGGACTGCTCAAAGGAGCAAATTTAATCAGAGTTCACAGCGAAGGCTCTTCAACAATAACATGAATTATGCATCTTCCTACTACCAGAATCCTCCTCCAGAAGCTCATGAGAGCAAGATTGAAGCAATGGTTGATAGAGTTTTAGAAGGACAGCAGAAGATGACTGTGGATTTCAATGGAAAGATAGATGGTCTGTACCTCAACCTCAATACCAAGTTCGAAAACCTCAACACCCATGTGAAGAAATTGGAGAATGAAGTGATGCAAACAAGTGAAACCATTAGGAGACATGAGAGCCTGATCAAGGAGAAAATACATGTTGGAAAAAAACACCACGTCAATGCATTGATTGATGATAATTTCTGGCAGGAAGTTAAAAGAGAAAAGCCCCAAGAAGAAGATTTACAAATGAAAAATATCATGTCACTCGGCACTTCTCTTCCGCATCGATTGACATCGAGCAGTGGGCATCGATCGACGACTAGTCTTGTAGTATCAGTGGCTTCGTTTGAATTGACTAACGTCGATCGACGCAGAACTCAAAACATTGATCGACAAGGGGCTAGAAGCATCGATTGACAGTGCAACCTTAGCATCGATCGACAGAGGAGAAACCCAGTTCGACTGCCAAACCTCAATGCAAGTCTGATTTTGCGCCCAACTGTAACAATTTCATAACATAATACATACACGTCTGAAGCTATGGATCTTGATAGAGAAGATGAGGAACACTCCAAGCGGAATCAAAAGATCCCCACACATCAACACAGGGAAGCCAATGAAAAAGAGATGGATAGTTTTGCTAAAAGAGTTTTCAAAATTCGTCTAGATACCTATTTTAATGAACCTTATTATACTCACAGATTATGGATGTTTTTCAGGGAAACAAGGGAGACATATGATGATATAGAGATAATGTTCAATCATCTCAAAGAGAAGATGAAGCAAAGGACTTGTCTGAGAAGAAAAGTGATCCTGGAAAGTTTGTGGTTCCATGCTTCATCAAGGGCAACGAATATTCCAACGCCCTTTGTGATACTGGATCATCAGTGAACATTATGCCAAGAACTATGGCAAAGGAGCTGAACCTGAAAGTTGAACCATCCAATGATTCTTTCACATTTGTAGACTGCTTAAGAGTGAACTCAGGATGGATGGTAAAATATGTTCCAGTGCAGATTAACAACACCCTAGTCCCAGTAGACTTCCATGTGATGGACATCATGATAGATTGGAACACTTCACTACTACTTGGGAGAGCATTCATGGCCACTGTGAGAGCTATTTGTGATATGAAGTTAAACAGGTTGTATTTATTTCTAATCGATCAAAATATTTTTTTAAAAAAACTGTCTAGAATAAGAACAAAGCTACTCTGATTGAAGTATGTGATGATGCAGAGCTTGTGGCCACATGCTTCTGTGATTATGAGTTCCATGAGGAATCTGAAGATGGGGCATTAATCGACACCCAAACCACACCATCGATCAACGAGTACGCAATTCAATAATCGATCGCCACCCAGGCCTCATTATCTATCGACACCCACCATTCAGAACCGATCGACACTTGCCACAACCCAACCAACCTCGAGTACGATGAAGATTACAGAGAATAAGAAATAATCGAATACCGAGGAATTGCTATGGAAGAAGCTGGTGTTTTTCATGTTTTCCACCAACTCGGGAAATCGACATTGATCGATGGTATCCAATCACCATCGATCGATACTGGGTGTAATTTAGAGTCTGAACTCGATTCAGCAGCAGACACGAAAGGGAGTATGGTTATCTACAACCAGATGAGTTCGGTATAATGAGAGATCCAGACGGTCACGCAAGAGCTATGGATGGCAGAATTCTGCATGTCACGAGAGAAGATGTAGCGGATATACTTACGATGGCTAATGGAGATGGGAATCTTTTTGGCCAATAGTCTGCGTATCGAGCATTGATCGACTGTCACCATGCACCATCGACCAACACCCATCAGGCATACCAAAGATACGGTGAAGCCAACGATGAATACAATGAAGAATACAGAGAGGAAGAGCCGATTGAGTATCTTGGCCTAGCAATGCAAGAAGCTATATGGGTAATGAACGCGAAAGTGGATAATCTAGCATCAATCAACAGCATATCCTTGCCTTCTAATAACATCAAACGCAAACCAGAACAAGAACCAAGAACAGAAGATGGAGATAATGGTCATCTCAGACCAGATGATTTTGGAATTTTCAGAGATACAGAAGGACGTGCACGAGATCTCTATGGAAGAATTCTAAACATACCTAAGGAGGATGTAGCAAATGCCCTTGTTATGGCTACTGGATCAGGAACTTTATTTGCACAATAGCCATCAATCGATGCAGTAGTACAGCCATTGATCGAGAACAAGGAACTGAAGAACGTTTCGATCCATGATCTATACACTCTCAAACATCTAGAATCGATCGACGCCAACCATCCTGCATCGATAGACACCATTCCAGGGGTGAACCAGTTTTGTACCTCTAATCCTTTTGGTTTAGGAAGTCCACAATCAGTCGACTGGATAAACCCACTTATGATAGACGGTACTGTAGAGCATGGACAAAGAGCTTATGATGCAAACGACAGAAGAATTTTCTATTGGGAAAAGAAAGATGAGTATGGCATCTACAGAGATGAGAATGGTAATGCACGAGCTATAGACGGAACAGTTGTGAATGTGCAAGAAGAAGATATCAGGGTCGTTATAGAAAGAGCTACTATGTTTGGGCACAACTACATATGTTTACCAGAACATGCAGCAAAGATCGCTATGTCTATGAAGAAGCAAGAGACATACAACAGAGCAGAGATGGATGAAATTGTGCAAGAGATCTACAGGAATTGCCCACTAGCTTGAAGGAGAAAGGAACGGAAATGGAGGATCGCGAGACCGTCGGTCGACACTTTGGACGCAAAATCGATCGATGCCAAATCCCAAGCCCAAAATTAACCGAACCGGTTAAAACTAGGGTCTACCAAGCGAGAACCCTTTTTCCTGGTAGTAATGGGAAAGCGAAAAGAGAATTAGATTGAGCAATATGCAAGAAATCTTTTGATAAAGTGATCATCGAGATGCCACTTAGCGATGCTTTAATGGTTTCACTTGCGATCAAGAAATAAGTGAAAGACCCAGTATCACGATGATTCAGTTAAATAAAGCATAAAATAATGATGGTATCCAAGGAAGTGAGTGCGACTATTCAAGGAGAAATCCTAGTTAAACTTCCCGATCCCGGTAGCTTTGTTCTAGATTGCACCATCTGCAATGAGAGGTTCCATAGATCACTTTTTGATTTAGACTCTCGTGTGAACTTGATACCTTACTCAGTTGCAATCGCCCCCGGGCTAACTCAGTTTCAGTCTACCCAGATCACTTTCCTTTTAACCGATAGATCCACTAGGATTCTAGAAAGTGTAATTGAATATGTGCTCATTCGTATTAATGACTGTCTTATACCTATAGACTTCATAGTGCTTAAGTATGAGAAATAACTCAGAACTCCCCTAATTTTGGGAAAACCATTCCTGGCTACAGCCGGAGGGATCATTGATATCAGAGAAAGATGCATATGTCTCAATATCAGAAAAATTCCGATGGCTTTCGACATGGAAAGATAGTCAAGAAACCCTTGACTGATGGTCAAGCCTACTATATAGATCACCTTTCTAAATTAGCTGAAGAGTCGTTTATGGATATGTGTTCTAATGATCCCTTGAGGAGAGCAATCACATCTCCGGAATGCAAATTTTTGCGTTGGAAGATCGAGCTGAGGAATATGTGAGATTGATGAATTCCACCAGAGAAGTAATGCATGTCGACATTGAAGAAATCGAATTATCGACTACCGTCGATCGACATGCAGAGTCTGCCTTTGATCGACAACGTTCAATGACCAAAGATTGGAGTAAGGAAAAAGCACCCAAGATTGAGCTTAAGCCGCTCCCAGCTGGACTTAAATATGCTTTCCTTTATGAAAACTCCTATCTTATCATCATTAATTCCGACCTGAATAGCGGATAGCAAGCAAATCTACTTAACAAGTTGCAAAAACATCGCAAGGCTATCAGATACTCTTTAGATGACATTCCAGAAATTTCCCCTAATCTATGCATGCATTGGATACACCTGGAGGATGAATCTAAATCATTTATTGAACATCAGAGATGATTAAATCCCAACCTAGAAGAAGTAGTCAAAAAGGAAATTATGAAACTTCTGGAAGAAAGTGTTATTTACCCAATATCAGATAGTAATTGGGTCAGTCCAGTTCATGTTTTTCCAAAGATAGGAGGAATTAAAATGGTGAAGAATGACAAAGACGAACTGATCCCGATGAGAACTGTAACAAGACACATAATGTGTATCGATTACATAAAGCTAAATGCTGCCACGTGAAAGGATCACTTCCCTCTACCTTATATTTATCAGATGTTAGAGAGGCTCGCATGCCATCAATACTATTGTTTTCTCGCTGGGTATTCAGGATTTTTCCAGACTCCCATACATCCCGACGATCAAGAAAACACAACTTTCACCTGGCCTTATGGAACACTCGCATACCGCAGAATGCCTTTCGGAGTCTGTAACACTCCTGCAACATTCTAGAGATGCATGATGTCTATATTCACTGACATGGTCAAAGACTTCATGGAAGTTTTCCTGGACGATTTCTTAGTTTAAGGTTCAGATTTCAAAACATGCTTGGATAACCTGTCCAAGGTGTTGGCAAGATGCGAAGAAAAGAATCTAGTCCTGAATTGGGAAAAATGTCATCTTATGGTTAGCAGTGGAATTGTTTTGGGACACAAGGTATCAGAAGCCGGTGTTGAGGTAGATAGAGCCAAAATCGAAGTAATAACAGGTTTGCCACACACACAAACTTGAAAGTCGTTAGTAGCTTCTTAGGACATGTAGAGTTTTATAGAAGATTCATAAAAGATTTTAGAAAAATTGCTAGACCTCTTACAGCACACCTATGTAAAGAAGTGAAGTTCGACTTTACACCCGAATGTCTTACAAATTTCAAAGAAATCAAATCGTCCCTCGTATCTGCTCCGATTGTGCAAGCACCAGACTGGAGTTTACCTTTTTAAATTATGTGTGACGCTAGCGATTTCACTGTAGGCGCTGTGCTCGGACAGAAAAGGACAAAAATCTGCACGCTATATACTAAACTAGTAGGACTTTCGATGATGCACAACGCAATTACGCAACAACAGAAAAATAATTACTAGCTGTAGTGTTCACTTTCGGAAAATTTTGCTCTTATCTAGTCGGTTCAAAAGTGATCGTCCATACCGACCATGCCGCCTTGAGGTACTAAATGAACAAAAAGGATGCGAAACCTAAACATATAAGATGGATTCTCCTCTTATAGGAATTCGACATAGAAGTCTAGGATAAGAATGGAAAATGGAGTCGCAGATCACCTATCTCGAATAAAAGTCAAGACGAGATCCCTATCGACGATTTCCTACCTAAAGAAAATTTATACCAAGCAAAATAAACTTTCATTGTTCATGTGCGTTCGTCGCATGAGGAAGAATCAATCGATTCCCGCAAAGGACCATCGATAGATGACATCTCTGAAAAGAAAGACGAGATGATTATTCCACACGATATAATTGTCAAATGCAATCCTTCGATTTCAAACAATGATTCTCCCGGATATTGAAGCTTAAGTCGGGGGGGGGGGGGGATGCTTTGAACACCTCTGATAGACCCTGGTACGCATATATAGTTAACTATCTTGCAGCTAAAGTAAAACCAGAACTATTAAAGGATACCACAAAAATAAATTTCTGAGAGAACTTCGGAGATATCACTGGGATGAACCCTACCTTTACAAACATTGTTCTGACGGCATATACAGACGATGCGTTGCTGAAAGTGAAACCTCAAATAGTTTATATCATTGTCATGGATCCGATTATGCTGGGCATTTTGCCAGTTTTAAGATAGTATCAAAAAATCTACAAGCAGGATTTTGGTGGCCAACCATGTGTCGAGATGATCAATCCTACGTAGCAAAGTGTGATCCTTGTCAAAGGAGAGGAAAAATCAGCAAGAGACATGAAATGGAACAAAATTTCATACTTGAAGTTGAAGTGTTTAATTGCTGGGGCATTGACTTTATGGGTTCTTTTCCTTCTTCGCACGAAAACAGATATATATTAGTCGTTGTATCATACGTATCCAAATGGGTTGAGGTGATGACCACTCTGAAAAATGATGCTGCTGTGGTCATCAAACTTTTGAAAAATATAGTCTTTCCCCGATTTGGAGTTCCACGAATCGTATTAAGCGATGGAGGTACCAACTTTATTAACAAAGTGTGCGAAAACTACTCAAGAAACATGGAATTCACCATCGTGTAGCAACACCCAATCATCCTCAGACTAGCGGACAAGTGTAAGTATCCAACCGTCAAATAAAGGAAATCTTAGAAAAGACGGTAGGATCAAATCGTAAAGATTGGTATTTAAAATTGGATGATGCAATTTGGGCCTACCAAACCACGTTTAAGACACCGTTAGGGACTACCCCATTCCACTTACTCTATGGAAAAGCATGACATCTCCCAGTTGAGCTAGCGCACAAAGCATAAAGGGCCATCAAAACAACAAATTTTGATGCTAAACCCGCTGCAGAGAGGAGATTAATTCAATTCAATGAACTGGACGAGACAGGTATCACGCCTACGAGAACCCGAAATTGTACAACTATAAAACTAAAGCCTATCACGACAAAAACAATCATTTCTAGGCATTCCGTACCTAATTACCGAGTATTCTTGTAAAACTATCGGTTGACTCTATTTCCTGGGAAATTGCGTTCTCGTTGGTCAAGACCCTTCACCGTGAGAGAAGTTACACCTTATGGAGCAATACTGTGAGATTCTTATTCATTCTCATTGAGAGCTTCTTTATCATCTTCAGACATTGCTTTCTAAGCCTAATCAGCCTCATTGTCATTAACCTTATCTTCTTCCACAGAGTCAACTTGCGGTCTTACATCTTCTACCTCATCATCTTGCGTTGTTACATCTTCTACCTCATCATCTTCAGCATATAATTTCTTCTTTCTACCCCTTCTACTCTTAGTTGCAACTAATTTCTTTTTTGGGGAAGCCACTTTCTTTGCTGTTCTTTTTTATTCACCGTTAGTGTTGTCGCAGAAGCAACTTGCGGTGTTAGATCTTCTACCTACAAGCCTTGATTACGTCTACTACGACGAGAACCAACTTGTCCTCCTCCTCTTGTCTTTGTCATTTCTGAAATTGATAAACGAAAAACAGATTCAATTGAAACCTAAAATATAAATCGAAACCCAAAATCAAAAAATTTCACATGCATGTTCACACAATCTAAGAATCGATACCCAAAATCAAAATTGAAACCCAAAATCACAAACTTCCACATGAATGTTCAAAAAATCTAAGAATCGAAACTCAAAATCAAAAACTTCCACATGCATGTTCACACAAACCAAGAATCGAAACCCATAATCAAAATCATTTTTCATTCCTTTGTTGATAATAAAGAAACGATATAGATGAGAAATAACAAAGAAGCTATGATTGAATGAGAACATACCTATTGAAGCTTTGATTCAAGAGGACTCTCTGGATTTTCTGAGAAACAAAAGGAAAAAGGGTTTTGTTTAAGGAATTCTTCATTTTATGAGAAGTGAAGAAAGAGTTAAGCTGGGAATCGACGAGTGGCATGGTTAACTTAAAGTATTTTTGACTAAAATTTGAGATATTTTACATTTACGATAGCATTTAGTTTTGGTTTTGCAATGGTAATGCGTTACACTTAGAAAATTTTTGCGGCTAATTTCTTTTATTTTCCCGCGAGAACAAATATATCGTTTTAAATTGACAAACACTATACAAAAAGCTAGTTCTGGTATACAATAGCATAACTGCAATAAACGCTATAATCCAATGTTATTAATACCCACATTTCTTGTAGTGAAAATTTTCCCCTACTCTCTCTTTTGGGATGCAAGTAGCTTGTTCATTCAACTGCAGCTAGGATCTCTTTGAGGATGCATTTAGTTTGTTCACTCAAGTGTGTCAACATCTTTTTGATGGTGGCATCACCGCGGATCAGAGAATTCTAGGGGGAAGAAGAGGAAGAATTGGAAGAAGAGAAAAAAAGACCAAGGGAGAAGATGCTTCTTGGAGCTATTTGCAAAGATTTGAGCACTCTTTATAGCGGAGATGATAGAAAAAGGAGAAAAGTCTATGAAATTTGTCACGAGTAGTGTGCTGAAGGTGAAGAAAGTATACATTGAGACTTGTTTTGGGGTATGTTCTCATTCTCGTTTATACCACATCTGATATCCACTAGTCAAGCTAATGACTGAAAACAAGCGGTGAGTGAGAGGGAACTCACTGTTAGGTAAGTTTTTATTTTATTTAGCTTTCATTTTATACTGATTTTTTGTATTTATTTATTTCAGGTAAAAAAATTGATGAACAGTAATGACACTGTAGTAGCGTCGATCGACACTGTAGCAGTGTCGATCGACATTGTACAATCGATACCATTCATCAGAAAAATAAGACCCGAGTAAGAAGAGTTGATATACCAGCATCGACCGACAATTGGAAAGTTTCGGTCGACACAAATTTTCAAGAGCATAGCGCGACACCTAACAATGTCGATAGACCCTCATCACAGACGGCATGTATAACTCGTTTTCCTTGTTAAATTTTTACATATGGTTTATTTATCTCACCAATCATAGACTGTATAACACTAGAGACAGTATTGTTTAAGTATGGGGGAGATATTACTGATATTGTTTTTTTATTTTGAGTTTTATTTTTTTATGTGTTTTTACTGAGTTTTATAGAGTCAAAAAGGAGATGATGAACTATTCAATTTTTACCTATTATCTAACCACTCTCTAGCACCATTTTTTTGAGGTTATTGACTACAAGGTGTACTGAATGGAAATACCAAAGCTCATCACTTGCCAATAACATCCATGCTAGTTGAGAAAGTCTGAAGGAACCGAAGCTGACTTACAGCCTTAGTCAACATAATTGCTTAATTTCAGGCTTGGTATACATTAGATTGGATTCCTCTTTCAATACTGAAAGCTAAAAGTCTTTGTGTTTTTGGTTTCTTTCTCTCCTCTCTTTGGCAGCTAGAAATAAAGAAAAAGAAAAAGATTGAGATGATTTCCTAAGATGCAGTGGGGTAGGAAATTTTTCTATTACCATGTTATTATAATTCAAAGGAATGATCACAGATTGCTGGAAGCGCGGGGTAGGAAAATTTCCTATGACCCATTATTCTGCCACACTTTTCCAAATAAAGAAAAAGAGAAGATGAACAAGACAGAATTGAACAACATCATTGTTCTTTGGAATAAAAAAAAAAGAGAAAAGAAAGGATTCAGAAAAGAGAGATATAGAAATAAGAAACCAGAATAAGACTACTTGTGTACTCAGATACCTACTAGGGTAAGAGTCCATATATCTTTTCATCGATACTCCCAAGCATACACATTTATTTGCAGAAATGAGGTTAGTAGATGGGTATGTCACAAAACATCAGTTGAGCTGTGGGCTGGATGGTTTGGTTGCTAAGCTAAGGTCTAGAACATGGAAGTGCCCCTGAGGTTGGCACTAATCTGATGTGGCTTTCAACATTCCAGAGTTGAAAGTAATAGTTTAAAACAATATTTGAGTCCATGCGATTTCAAACCTCTTTCACCGGTACATTCTATGTTTTGCTTGAGCACAAGCAAAGGATAAGTCTTAGTGAGTTGATATACCGTAGTTTTTAACACTTTTAAGACCATGTTTTAAGTCTTTTATTGAGTCTATTATATGTTTGAGTCTGTTTTATAGTCTCTTTTAATATCATGGTATAAGTCTGGAGCTTTTTGAGGTGCAGAGCTGTGTAGATGCATTACAAGTTTAGCTATGGATGGATACCTTCCACGGTTTGATTCATATCATCTTTTGACACAAGATATATATATTTAATTTAGATGTTTAATGCCACTGAATTAATGTCCATCGGACGGTTAGATCTAAAGTTATGATTGTTGCACTAAAGAGTGGTATGTTTGACTCGCGAGAAGAAGTTGTCGAAGATATGAAGAAATGTCGATTGACACTGCACCCTTGGTGTCGATCAACTTGATTCGAGAATACGGGATGAGTCTATTTCATGACAGACGTGGGACCAGAAATCACCACAAATTACTGAATTTCCCCTAGCCTTCTTGATATCTAGTTTTTATAGTTTTATAAGTCATTGTTGATGGCTATGCTTTATTCTATTGTTTTCTTTTAGGTTTTCTCTTAGGTTAAGAGGCCTCTTGAAAGTCCTTTAGTTTTTATATTGATTTCTATTTCATCTATTCATCTTTGATTATGTCCTCTATAATCATGTATGAGTAGATTACACGTTAGGTTTAGGGATTTCTAGGGCTTTGATGAACTTGTGATTTATAGAATTGCTAGGTTGATTTATTGAATCCTTCACAATATTGTTCTTATTATTTGTTTGTAGAGTAATTAACTAGGAACCTGGTCATAGATAGTTAGGCGCATGCGAGATCTGGTCAATTACCTGAACTGAATCTTGCTGAACTAAGTTGTTAGGCGGAGTGATAAGCTGGTTTAGTTAACCTAGTGAACCTATCGAACTGAATATTAATGCTTGTTTAAAAGAGGTATCTATCGACACTCCATAAGTGTATTGATTTACACTCTTTCCGTATTTACATGCGAAAGTATGAATATGAAATTAAGCATGTAGACTCACAGCGAGAACTGAATATCTTACTATTGTATTCGAGTTCTAGGATCAAACCCTTAACATCTATAGCTTTGAGTTCTAATAACCTAAATGAAACCCTAAGTCTAGCAACTTATCCCATCTGTTTACAAACTATCTTTTATTTACTGCTTTATTTATTGCTTTATATTATTTAACCTAGCTTAATCTGAAATCTAAGTCTATTGTTTGAAATAACTAGTCTTTGTGGATTCGATCCCTAAGTACTGCAATTGATATCTTATTAGAGAGAGTTACTCCAAGGGTAATATGAACACATCACATGAAAAACTAAACAAATCTATCTACAAAATAGCTGGTGGTCTAAATAATAACATTTATCTTGGATGAGCTTATACTTTAAGCAACACTTTTAATTTAATGGATTAAAAATATCTAACAAAGAAACATCTAATCTATAATGTGTGTGTCTGAAGATATCCCTTATCTTAGATTGTATGTCTCTCTCTCTCTCTCTCTCTCTCTCTCTCTCTCTCTCTCTCTCTCTCTCTCTCTCTCTCTCTCTCTCTCAACCCTTTTACCAAAGGTTCATATTTCAGAGGGTCCGAGATCTGTTTGTTTATGTTTTTCGTTTTACATAGTTTATTCGATCAATAAATTGATCCTTTTGTTCTGCTTTGTCGGATTTCATATTCGCTTGGGTGATCTCTTTTGTGTTTCTCTGTTCTCCTTCTTTCGCAAAGAGTAATCCAGATCCCGATTGTTTGTGTTGGACTCCTTTCTTCTTCTAAGTTACGCACATATTTTTTCTAAAACGAATCAATCGTCACTCTTTTGTTGACGATTGGTTCTGAGTGAAGTATCCTTGATGAAAAGGAAAATGTAATGATGGATTGATCTTGGTTGATTTTAATAGAGATTTAGATGAGTTGGCATCTTATATATATAAAAGATGGTCTGACAAAACTCTTTATTGAATCATGTGAGATTTTCTTAGTTTTATCAACTCACATTGATAGCGATTCCAATTACAAACATCGGTTAATGGAAAGATGGAGTTTGAAGAGTGCTAGCCTTTGGAGTTTAACGATTTCGTAGAAGAGAGGGAGCTGTTATAGCGGTTTGCAATCGGTATCACGGTGATTCCCAATCGTTGTAGGAGCTTTTAGACTTGCACTGCTTGTTATGTTTTTTTGCAAAACATTTACACTGAAGATCACTTTTTGAGTTTCCTATTACACTATAAGTCACTTTATACTATTGACAACACTTTTTTTCTAACAAAACCAACTTGTACTAATTAATCTTGTTTGTTTGTAATTGACCATTTGTTAATTAAACAAACAAAACATGTTAGTTTATGAGAGATGATACCACAACCATCGATATATATATTTCACAATCCAACATCTCATATTTAACAGACAAAGTGTAACATGACATTTATCTACACCCTAACTGTTGAATCTTTTTCTATCAATCTAATATTAACGGTGTTTATTGCATCTTCTATACAAATTCCTTCTTCTTTTTTTCACTACTGCTTCTATTTTCCTCTCTATTTTTCTCATATTTTTTTTATCTTTTATCTCAATCATAGCATTTTCTCCAATTAAATCCTAGATGATGGTGGTGTAATGGTAACATAGACAACAGTAACGGTGACGTAGGCGACAACAAGACACCCTTCACGACGGAAATGGCAACGGTGACGTAGACGATGGCGACGATGAAGGTGACATAGATGATAGTAGAACTATAAAAAAATACGTATGATTGCAGAGACACTGGAAACATCGGCGTAGACGACACTGGAGATACAATGAATGTCACGCGCCTTCCCAGCCTCCATGTGTGATATTATGCTCTCTTCTCTGGTGTCTTTCATGGTGTTTCTTCCACCGTTCTCTATCATAGCCACCACCGTTCTCTGCTGTTTCCACCACCGTTCTTCATCGTGTCAACCACCGTTCTCTGACGTCTTATAAGTTTTTGCTACCGTTCTATGGCATCTCATCCACCATTTTTGTTCTAATTTACATCATCATGTTCTTCATTAAATTCTTATAATTCATCTGAAAGAGGAGATAGATGTGAATAGAAAGTTAATAGACTCATGTAGATATTGTTGATATCTTTCACATTGAATCGATCTTTATAAATATGAGATTTTTCTTTGTGTTTTTGTGGATGATAGATAGCTATAAGCAGTGAAAATGAGAGATATGTTGTTTAGGTGTATATGAACAATTTGACGTTTCAAGTTGTAAGGTTCACATTGCTTCTAAGATATATGCAGAGAAAACTGAGGAAGAGTTTAAGTCAAGGAATGCACCGAGGGTGATTCTCGTGTACATGTGGATATTGAACCCCAGTCTACATTTGGACATCGAACTCTGATGTAAATGTGGGTATTCAATTCTGGTGTACAAGTGGATAGTGTAATCCAGCGTAACCATGGTAGCCTTTTGATTTTTTTCTACTTTTATGTGTTTTGAGATGAATTGTGTTTTTTTTGTAATATGTCTATGTGTACATAAAACTCATAATGTACATTTGTACACCGAATTTTAATTTATTGATGTACTCTCTTTAAGAGTAGCTCTATGAGTTTTGAGATGAATTGTGTTTGTATGATACGTCTATGTGTGTATCAAACTCAGTTTCTTTGTCATTGATGCTTGCCATTGGAATAGGACCATCCACAACGATTTTAAACCTGAGAATATGTTAATATTCGATGATATAATGTTAAAGCTTGCAGATTGTAACCAGATGATTGAAAAGTTTCGCTTTCTGAATCAAGTTTGTTTCTCTTTTTATGTGAGCGATGATACTATTATGTTTGTCACCTTTTTTAATTTACCTTTATGTAAGGTTTTAATCGTTGAATCAAGTATGTTATTTACCTTTATTTGTTTAAGTATGTGGACACAAACATGGAGTAAAATATGTTATATTATGTGTACGCTCCACGTATGGATAAGTTTCGCCATCCGCGTGTACACATGATCTCATATATAATATTACTGAACCATCATCCTCTCTCTCCCAACCATCACCTGACCCACGTAAATTTGTGTTGATATAAATGACGAAGACTTTAGCATACCCCCTCTTTTAGATTTACAATTTATATCCTTTCGATCCAACACCCGCATTCCATCAACATGTGTACAATCTTACCATAAACATTGATGTGTTGTTCATTTCTCATCTACAACTACTATTCTTTTGAGTTTTTAAATGTGTACACGTGTACATTATAATTATTATGTACACGTAGACTTCAAATAATATATTTGTACATTAATTTACCATGATTGCATGTAAAAGATGGTTTCCTATGCCATTCCATGTACATATTACTCATGAATTTCATTTGATTTGTACACATGTACACCATTTTCATGTATCTTAACATTTTCTGTACATGGTTAATTGTCTTCATGGTTAGGAAGTCTAATTTACTCGTGTTCATGCTTTGTTGTGTATATGGACATCTTTGATAGTATCCATTCATTTTTGTCAAACTCTTAACATACATTTTAAGAAAATATTAATATTTCAGAAGTTTGAACCAAATCGGTGAATACTCTATAGTACAGGGACCAAGCATTAAAATAAAGATAAGTATGCTTTGAGAGTATCGATCCATCCTCATCACCTAGACCGATCAGTCTTCACCTAGATCGATCAGTCTTGTTAATCTTCAATCTTTCGGCTGTTCTTAAAGCTCTGGTGTGGTTTGTTGTCGTGGAAAGACGAGGACCTTTGCTTGGATTGATTATGAGTCAGTTTATGGAGCATAGAGGCTAAGAAACAAGTGCAGTGAAGTTCATGGCGTTACGTCAAATGCGGCACACATCAGAACCACAAATTGCAGCGAAAAGGATCAAAATAAAGGGAACACATCGACTAGGCAAGCAACTCAGACTAGAACGCGATGGCTCGTGATGAATATGACTCTCTGAAATCACTCATTAACTTCCTCAATAGTCGCCGGATCTGCAAAAAATTCAAACCTTCCATTTCTCAACACTTGGCTTGTTTAAGGAACTCAAAAACTACATATGGATTGCAGTGCACTCCTTTTCACACACAAAGTTAGTGCAAGCTTACTGCATTTGATACCTTGATGAGATAAAACCACATGAGCTATGGGCAAGTTACCTTCAACGGGTTTAGTTTGTGAGATAAAACCGACTCCAGCGGTGTAAACAGCAACTGGAAGCGAGGAACATCTAGGATTGATCTCATTCGGAAGCATAGCACGTACATGATTGCCTATAACAGTCACAGAAAAATAACAGGTTTAAGTTATTACTATTGGGCCTATTATTTGTGAAAAGAAATGGAAAGTCTTTTTGGCTTTAATGAATGAAACTTAAAACATCCCACATTGTTTAGAACATATGATTTTGAGATGTATATATATGACTCCTTGATAGCATTTTATAAACAGCTCAGAGAGAGAGCGGAGGCACCCCACGCACGCGCCGCCGCCACCGTCTGTCTGGCTCGGGCTTGGGATAACTTCTTCATCAGAACTTCTATGATATTGATTCAACTTCAAGGTGATTATCCACTGATATATGAGTCCAAATCAAGCTTCTTTCATATTGTTTCATACTGGTTTGAATAGAATCAAGAAGAAATTGTCAAATCTCCAAACAGGGTAAACTGGAATCACTTCGGTTAAAAGTGAGATAACTTCTTCATCATAAGTCTTATGATATTGATTTAACTTCAGGGTGATTATCCACTGAATTATGAGTCCAAATCAAGCTTCTTACATCTTGATTCATTCTGGTTTGATTAGAATCAAGAAGAAATTGTCAAATCTCCAAACATGGTAAACTGGAATCACTTCGGTTAAAAGTGGGATAACTTTTTCATCATAACTCTGATGATATTGATTCAACTTCAGGGTGATTATCCACTTTGTTTTAGCCCAAATAAATATTCTTACATCTTGATTCATTCTGTTTTGATTAGAATCAAGAAGAATTTGCCAAACCTCCAAACAAGGTAAACTGGAATCACTTCGGTTAAAAGTGGGATAACTTATGATATTGATTAAACTTCAGGATGATTATCCACTGATGAGTCCAAATGAAGATTCTTTCATATTTTTTCATTCTGGTTTGATTATAATTAATAAGAAATTGCCAAATCTCCAAACGTGGTAAACTGGAATTACTTCGGTTAAAAGAAGGATAACTTCTTCATCATAACTCCTATAATATTGATTAAAATTCAGGGTGATTATACACTGATTTATGAGTCCAAATCAAGCTTCTTACATCTTTATTCATTCTGGTTTTATTAGAATCGAGAAGAAATTTCCAAATCTTCAAACATGGTAAATTGGAATCACTTCGGTTAAAAGTGAGATAACTTCTTCATCATAACTCCTATGATATTGATTCAACTTCAGGGTGATTATCTACAGATTTTTGAGTCCAAATAAAGCTTCTTACATCTTGATTCATTCTGGTTTGATTAGAATCAATAAGAAATTACTAAATCTCCAAACAAAGTCAACTGGAATCACTTCAGTTAAAAGTTGAATAACTTCTTCATCATAACTCCTATTATATTGATTCAACTTCAGCGTGATTATCCACTGATTTATGAGTCCAAATCAATATGCTTTCATATTGTTTCATTCTGGTTTGATTAGAATCTATAAGAAATTACCAAATCTCCAAATAGGATAAACTCGAATCACTTCGGTTAAAAGTAGGATAACTTCTTCATCATAACTAATATGATATTGATTCAACTACAGGGTAATTATCCAATGATTTATTAGTCCAAATAAAGTTTCTTACATCTTGATTCATTCTTCTTTGATTAGACTCAAGAAGAAATTGCCAAATCTCAAAGTTGGGTAAAATGGAATCACTTCTGTTAAAAGTGGGATAACTTCTTCATCATAACTCCTATGATATTGATTCAACTTCATGGTGATTATCCACTGATTTATGAGTCCAAATCAAGCTTCTTTTATATTGTTTCATTCTGTTGTGATTAGAATCAATGAGAAATTGTCAAATCTCCAAACATGGTAAACTGGAATCACTTCGGTTAAAAGAGGGATAACTTCTTCATCATAACTCCTATGATATTGATTCAACTTTAGGGTGATTATACACTGATTTATGAGTCCAAATCAAGCTTATTACAACTTTATTCATTCTGGTTTGATTAGAATCGAAAAGAAATTTTTCTAAATCTCCAAACATGGTAAACTGGAATCACTTTGGTTAAAAGTGGGATAACTTCTTCATCATAACTCCTATGATATTGATTCAACTTCAGGGTGATTATCCACTGATTTTTGAGTCCAAATAAAACTTCTTACATCTTGATTCATTCTGGTTTGATTTTAATAAATAAGAAATTACCAAAACTTTAAATAGAGTCAACTAGAATCACTTCAGTTAAACATTGGATAACTTTTTCATCATAACTCCTATGATATTAATTCAACTTCAGGGTGATTATCGACTGATTTATGATTCCAAACCAAGATTATTTCATTTTGTTTCATTCTGGTTTGATTATAATCAATAATAAATTGTTAAATCTCCAAACAGGGTAATATGGAATGACTTCGGTTAAAAGTGAGATAACTTATTCATCATAACTCCTATGATATTGATTCAACTTCAGGGTGATTATCCAATGATTTATTAGTCCAAATAATTTTTCTTACATCCTGATTCATTCTGGTTTGATTAGAATCAAGAAGAAATTGTCAAATCTCAAAACAGGGTAAACTGGAATCACTTCAGTTAAAAGTTGGATAACTTCTTCATCATAACTTGTACAATATTGATTCAACTTCAGGGTGGTTATGCACTGATTTATGAGTCCAAATCAAGAATCTTTCATTTTTTTTCATTCTGGTTTGATTAGAATCAAGAAGAAATTGCCAAATCTCCAAACAGAGTAAACTGGAGTCACTTCAGTTAAAAGTGGGATAACTTCTTCATCATAAGTTCTATGATATTGATTCAACTTCAAGGTGATTATCCAATGATTTTTTATTCCAAATAAAGTTTCTTACACCTTGATTCATTCTGGTTTTATTAGAATAAAGAAGATTGCCAAATCTTCAAATAAGGTAAACTGGAATCACTTCGGTTAAAAGTGGGATAACTTTTTCATCATTACTCCGATGATATTGATTCAACTTCAGGGTGATTATCCATTTTTTTTTAGTCCAAATAATTATTCTTAAATCTTGATTCATTCTGTTTTGATTAGAATCAACAACAATTTTCCAAATCTCCAAACATGGTAAACTGGAATCATTTCGGTTAAAAGTGAGATAACTTATGATATTGATTAAACTTCAGGGTGATTATCCACTGACGAGTCCAAATGAAGATTCTTTCATATTTTTTTCATTCTGGTTTGATTATAATTAATATGAAATTGTCAAATCTCCAAACATAGTAAACTGGATTCGCTTCGGTTAAAAGAGGGATAACTTCTTCATCATAACTCCTATGATATTGATTAAAGTTCAGGGTGATTATACACTGATTTATGAGTCCAAATCAAGATTCTTACATATTTATTCATTCTGGTTTTATTAGAATCGAGAAGAAATTTCCAAATCTTCAAATAGGGTAAATTGGAATCACTTCGGTTAAAAGTGAGATAACTTCTTCATCATAACTCCTATGATATTGATTCAACTTCAGGGTAATTATCCACCGATTTTTGAGTCCAAATAAAGATTCTTTCATCTTGATTTACTCTGGTTTGATAAAAATCAAGAAGAAATTTCTAAATCTCCAAACAGAGTCAACTGGAACCACTTCAGTTAAAAGTTGGATAACTTTTTCATCATAACTCCTATGATATTGATTCAACTTCAGGGTGATTATCCACTGATTTATGAGTCCAAATCAAGCTTCTTTCATATTGTTTCATTCTGGTTTTATAAGAATCAATAAGAAATTGCCAAATCTCCAAATAGGATAAACTGGAATCACTTCGGTTAAAAGTGGGATAACTTCTTCATAATAACTCCTATGATATTGATTCAACTTCAGGGTAATTATCCAATGATTTATTAGTCCAAATAAAGTTTCGTACATCTTGATTCATTCTGGTTTGATTATAATCAAGAAGAAATTATCAAATCTCAAAACTTGGTAAACTGGAATCATTTCTGTTAAAACTGGGATAACTTCTTCATCATTACTCCTATAATATTGATTGAACTTGAGGGTGATTATCCACTGATTTTTTAGTCCAAGTCAAGCTTCTTTCAATTTTTTCATTCTGGTTTGATTAGAATCAATGAGAAATTTTCAAATCTCCAAACAAGGTAAACTGGAATCACTTCGGTTAAAAAAGGGATAACTTCTTCATCATAACTCTTATTATATTGACTCAACTTTAGGGTGATTATACACTGATTTATGAGTCCAAATAAATATTCTTACAACTTTATTCATTCTGGTTTGATTATAATCGAGAAGAAATTTCTAAATCTCTAAACAGGGTAAACTAGAATCACTTCGGTTAAAAGTGGGATAACTTCTTCATCATAACTCCTATGATATTGATTCAACTTCAGAGTGATTATCCACTGATTTTTGAGACCAAATAAAGCTTCTTACATCTTGATTCATTCTGGTTTGATTAGAATAAAAAAGAAATTACCAAATCTCCAAATAGAGTCAAGTGGAATCACTTCAGTTAAAAGTTGGATAACTTCTTCATCATAACTCCTATGATATTGATTCAACTTCAGGATGATTATCCACTGATTTATAATTCCAAATCAAGATTCTTTCATTTGTTTCATTCTGGTTTGATTAGAATCAATAAGAAATTGCCGAATCTCCAAACAGGTTAAAGTTGAATCACTTCGGTTAAAAGTTTGATAACTTCTTCATCATAACTCCTATGATATTTATTAAACTTCTGGGTGATTATCCAATGATTTATTATTCCAAATAATATTTTTTACATCATGAATCATTCTGGTTTGATTAGAATCAAGAAGAAATTGACAAATCTCAAAAAAAGGTAAACTGGAATCACTTCAGTTAAAAGTTGGATAACTTCTTCATCATAACTCCTACGATGTTCATTCAACTTCAAGGTGATTATCCATTGATTTATGAGTCCAAATCAAGATTCCTTTATATTGTTTCACTCTGTTTTGATTAGAATAACTAAGAAATTGTCAAATCTCTAAACGGGGTAAACTGAAATCACTTGAGTTAAAAGTGGGATAACTTCTCCATCATAACTCCTATGATATTGATTAAACTTCAGGGTGATTATCCACTGATTTATGAGTCCAAATCAAGATTCTTACATTTTGATTCATTCTGGTTTGATTAGAATAAAGAAGAAATTACCAAATCTCCAAACATGGTAAACTGGAATCACTTCGGTTAAAAGTAGGATAATTTCTTCATCATAACTCCTATGATATTGATTCAACTTCAGGGTGATTATCCACTGATTTATGAGTCGAAATCAAGCTTCTTACACTTGATTCATTCTGGTTTGATTAGAATCAAGAAGAAATTATCAAATCTCCAAACATGGTAAACTAGAATCACTTCGGTTAAAAGTGGGCTAAAATTTTCATCATTACTCCGATGATATTGATTCAACTTCAGGGTGATTATCCACTTTGTTTTAGTCCAAATAAATATTCTTACATCTTGATTTATTCTGTTTTGATTTGAATTAAGAAGAATTTGCCAAATCTCCAAACAGGGTAAACTGGAATCACTTCGGTTAAAAGTGGGATAACTTATGATATTGGTTAAACTTCAGGGTCATTATCCACTGATGAGTCCAAATCAAGATTCGTTCATATTTTTTCATTCTGGTTTGATTAGAATTAATAAAAAATTACCAAATCTCCAAATATAGTAAACTGGAATCACTTCGGTTAAAAGAGGGATAACTTCTTCATCACAACTCCTACGATATTGATTAAACTTCAGGATGATTATACACTGATTTATGAGTCCAAATCAAGCTTCTTACATCTTTATTCATTCTGGTATTATTAAAATCGAGTGGAAATTTCCAAATCTTCAAACATGATAAATTGGAATCACTTCGGTTAAAAGTGAGATAACTTCTTCATCATAACTCCTATGATATTGATTGAGCTTCAGGGTGATTATCTACAGATTTTTGAGTCCAAATAAAGCTGCTTACATCTTTATTCATTCTGGTGTGATTAGAATCAATAAGAAATCACCAAATCTCCAAATAGAGTCAACTCGAATCACTTCAGTTAAAAGTTGGATAACTTCTTCATCATAACTCTTATGATATTGATTCAACTTCATGGTGATTATCCACTGATTTATGAGTCCAAATCAATCCTCTTTCACATTTTTCCATTCTTGTTTGATTAGAATAAATAAGAAATTACCAAATCTCCAAACAGGGTAAACTGGAATCACTTCGTTTAAATGTTGGATAACTTCTTCATCATAAGTCCTATGATATTGATTCAACTTCAGGGTGATTATCCAATGATTTTTATATTCCAAATAAAGTTTCTTACATCTTGATTCATTCTAGTTTTATTAGAATCAAGAAGAAATTGTCAAATCTCCAAACAACGTAAACTGGAATAACTTCGGTTAAAATTGAGATAACTTTTTCATCATAACTCCGATGATATTGATTCAACATCAGGGTGATTATCCACTTTGTTTTAGTCCAAATAATTATTCTTACATCTTAATTCATTCTGTTTTGATTAGAATCAAGAATAATTTTCTAAATCTCCAAACAAAATAAACTAGAATCACTTCGGTTAAAAGTGGGATAACTTATGATATTGATTAAACTTCAGGGTTATTATCCACTCACGAGTCCAAATCAAGATTCTTTCATATTCTTTCATTCTGGTTTGATTAGAATTAATAAAAAATTGCCAAATCTCCAAACATGGTAAACTGGAATCACTTCAGCTAAAAGAGGGATAACTTCTTCATCATAACTCATATGATATTGATTAAACTTCACGGTGATTATCTACTAATTTATGAGTCCAAATCAAGATTCTTTCATAGTTTTTCATTCTGGTTTTATAAAAATCAATAAGAAATTGTCAAATCTCCAAACAGGGTAAACTGGAATCACTTTGGTTAAAAGTGGGATAACTTCTTCATCATAACTCCTATAATATTGATTCAACTTCAGGGTAATTATCCAATGATTTATTAGTCCAAATAAAGTTTCTTACATCTTGATTCATTCTGGTTTGATTAGAATCAAGAAGAAATTGTCAAATCTCAAAACTGGGTATACTGGAATCACTTTTGTTAAAAGTGGGATAACTTCTTCATGATAACTCTATGATATTGATTCAACTTAAGGGTGATTATCCACTGATTTATGAGTCCAATTCAAGCTTATTTAATATTGTTTCATTCTGGTTTGATTAGAATCAATGAGAAATTTTCAAATCTCCAAACATGGTAAACTGGAATTACTTCGGTTAAAAGAAGGATAACTTCTTCATCATAACTCCTATAATATTGATTAAACTTCAGGTTGATAATACACTGATTTATGAGTCCAAATCAATCTTCTTACATCTTTATTCATTCTGGTTATATTAGAATCGAGAAGAAATTTCCAAATCTTCAAACATGGTAAATTGGAATCACTTCGGTTAAAAGTAAGATAACTTCTTCATCATAACTCCTATGATATTGATTCAACTTCAGAGTAATTATCCACTGATTTATGAGTCCAAATCAAGATTCTTTTATATTGTTTCATTCTGGTTTGATTAGAATCACTAAGAAATTGCCAAATCTCCAAACGGGGTAAACTGAAATCACTTCAGTTAAAAGTGGGATAACTTCTTCATCATAACTCCTATGATATTGATTCAACTTCAGGGTGATTATCCACTGATTTATGAGTCCAAATCAATCTTCTTTCATATTTTTTAATTCTGTTTTGATTAGAATCAATAAAAAATTGTCAAATCTCCAAACAGGGTAAAATGAAATCACTTCGGTTAAAAGTGGGATAACTTCTTCATCGTAAGTCCTATGATATTGATTCAACTTCAGGCTGATTATCCAATGATTTTTTATTCCAAATAAAGTTTCTTACATCTTGATTCATTCTTATTTTATTAGAAACAAGAAAAAATTGCCAAATCTCCAAACAAGGTAAATTGGAATCACTTCGATTAAAAGTGAGGTAACTTTTTCATCATAACTCCGATGATATTGATTCAACATCAGGGTGATTGTGCACTTTGTTTTAGTCCAAATAATTATTCTTACATCTTGATTCATTCTGTTTTGATTAGAATCTAGAAGAATTTTCGAAATCTCCAAATAGTATAAACTGGAATCACTTTGGTTAAAAGTGGGATAGCTTATGATATTTATTAAACTTCAGGGTGATTATCCACTGACGAGTCCAACTCAAGATTCTTTCATATTTTTTTCATTCTGGTTTTATTAGAATTAATAAGAAATTGCCAAATCTCCAAATATGGTAAACTTGAATCACTTCGGTTAAAAGAGGGATAACTTCTTCATCATAACTCCTACGATGTTGATTCAACTTCAGGGTGATTATCCATTGATTTATGAGTCTAAATCAATCTTTTTTATATTGTTTCATTCTAGTTTGATTAGAATCAATAAGAAATTACCAAATCTCCAAATGGGGTAAACTGGAATCACTTCGGTTAAAAGTGGGATAACTTCTTCATCATAACTCCTATAATATTGATTAAACTTCAGGGTGATTATCCACTGATTTATGAGTTCAAATCAAGCTTCTTACATCTTTATTCATTCTGGTTTGTTTAGAATCAAGAAGAAATTGCCAAATCTCCAAACAGGGTAAACTGGAATCACTTCAGTTAAAAGTTGGATAACTTTTTCATCATAACTCCTATGATATTGATTCAACTTCAGGGTGATTATCCACTGAATTATAATTTCCAAATCAAGATTCTTTCATTCTTTTTTTATTAGAATCAATAAGAAATTGCCAAATCTCCAAACAGGGTAAACTGGAATCACTTCGGTTAAAAGTGGGATAAGTTCTTCATCATAACTCCTATGATATTGATTCAACTTAAGGGTGATTATCCAATGATTTATTAGTCCAAATAATGTTTCTTACATCCTGATTCATTCCGGTTTGATTAGAAGCAAGAAGAAATTGTCAAATCTCAAAACAAGGTAAACTGGAATCACATCAGTTAAAAGTTGGATAACTTCTTCATCACAACTCCTACGATGTTGATTCAACTTCAGGGTGATTATCCACTGATTTATGAGTCCAAATCAACCTTCTTTTATATTGTTTCATTCTGGTTTGATTAGAATCAATAAGAAATTGCCAAATCCCCAAACAGGATAAATTGGAATCACTTTGGTTAAATGTGGGATAACTTCTTCATCATAACTCCTATAATATTGATTAAACTTCAGGGTGATTATCCACTGATTTATGAGTTCAAATCAATTTTCTTACATTTTTTTTTCATTCTGGTTTGATTAGAATCAGGAAGAAATTGTCAAATCTCCAAACAGGGCAAACTGGAATCACTTCGGTTAAAAGTGGGATAACTTCTTCATCATAAGTCCTATGATATTGATTCAAATTTAGGGTGATTATCCAATGATTTATTAGTCCAAATAATGTTTCTTACATCCTGATTCATTCTGGATTGATTAGAATCAAGAAGAAATTGTCAAATCTCAAAACATGGTAAACTCGAATCACTTCAATTAAAAGTTGGATAAGTTCTTCATCACAACTCCTACGATGTTGATTAAACTTCAGGGTGATTATCCAATGATTTATTAGTCCAAATAATATTTCTTACATCCTGATTCATTCTGGTTTGATTAGAATCCAAAAGAAATTGTCAAATCTCAAAACAGGGTAAACTGGAATCACTTCAGTTTAAAGTGGGATAACTTCTTCATCATAACTCCTACGATGTTAGTTCAACTTTAGGGTGATTATCCTCTGATTTATGAGTCCAAATCAAGATTTTTTTATATTTTTTTATTCTGGTTTGATTAGAATCACTAAGAAAATGCAAAATCTCCAAATGGGATAAACTTCTTCATCATAACTCCTATGATATTGATTGTACTTCAGAGTGATTATCCATTGATTTATGAGTCCAAATCAAGTTTCTTACATCTTGATTCATTGTGGTTTGATTAGAATCAAGAAGAAATTTCCAAATCTCCAAACAGGATAAATTAGAATCACTTCGGTTAAAAGTGGGATAACTTCTTCATCATAACTCCTATGATATTGATTCAATTTCAGGGTAATTATCCAATGATTTATTAGTCCAATTAAATTTTCTTACAACTTGATTCATTCTGGTTTGATTAGAATCAAGAAAAAATTACCAAATCTCAAAACTAGGTATACTGGAATCACTTCTGTTAAAGTGTGATAACTTCTTCATCATAACTCTTATGATATTGATTCAACTTCAGGGTGATTATCCACTGATTTATGAGTCCAAGTCAAGCTTCTTTCATGTTGTTTCATTCTGGTTTGATTAGAATCAATTAGAAATTTTCAAATCTCCAAATAGAGTCAACTGGAATCACTTCAGTTAAAAGTTGGATAACTTCTTTGTTAGAGATTTTAGTACGGAAGTGTGTTAAACCGAAAACATACAGTAGCCCGGTTTAGCGATGAACACTACTTGATACAATCGGGCAAGAGTCGGGGATGAAATCACAGATGGAAATCAACCACTTGTCACAGTTCAAGTGCCCTTCTAGTTGATTCTTTGAAGCTTTCTCTCTCTAAAACGTTTTACTCTTTCTCTCTCGATTTATTCTTCTTCTTACTTGGATTGATCTTCTTCTCTTTGAAATGTATCTTATTTATAGACAGCCAAGAGACACTATGTGAAGAGTCACATATGTTCAGGGAAAAGATACATATCTTCACTAAGGAAGAGACACCAACAAAGAGACACATCTTTTAAATGAAGAGTTGCATAGGTTCATACATGAAGTTTAATCAATAACTACCGGTTAACCAAACCGATTTGGTATGCTGCCTAACCATGGGCGCAAACCAACCATAAACTAATATCTCTCACTCGCACATGATATGGAGCATATCAATTACTAGAGAAGGCTTAGAGATCAAGCACGAGAATCGTAACTCAGAAATCATACGGCAAATGAACCGTGCGACCCTTGCGAGTACACCTACACTTGGGAGATAAATTATGCACCTGTTAGGGATATATACAAGCTACAACCCTAAAAATAACACTTTGCCTTTTCAACATGTCTCGTTGTTCCCCAAACTCATTTGTCTTTTATATCGATCTAACATACATGATCCCTAAAGCATATGTTAGACTTCTCCTACATCATGCGTTCACTATATCTAAACTCCAACTGAGTGATATAGTGGCTGGCCAGCAAACACATATGTCATTATAAAAACTAATAGTTTTTTCTTCGAGTCTCATGTTCAATCTGTTCCAAACTAACTGCTTTCCTAGCATGTTCCATAAGGCTAATTATTTCATCACCGTCGAAAAACATACTATAGTAGCAAGCATTAATTCTTTCCTTCAAGAACATAGCTGAAGGTTCAAGGGTAACCTTTGTAACCATAAATTGGCTGATAGGAACTCACATGCGAGGGATAGGGATGACAATAAAATAACCGCTCGCTTCCTATATCGTCGTAACTAGCACATGTGGTATGACACACATATCATAGTGGTTAACTCTTCTCTTAAGAGAATGTGTCAATTATATAATAAAATACCACTATGTGGATCAAGCTACTATCAGCTCACTCTCTAGCGCCTGATTCTGTACTTATCCAGCTCTTCCAAGTATTCATGATTCTGGGACAATCATGATCGATACCAAAAAAAATCTCATCTTAACCTCTTGTTAAGGCGACAATGATAAGTCTTACAAGGCAGACTCTCAATAGCTCCCAACTCATCTAGCCTCATCTCAGCATTTCACTAAAAATCTGAGGCGATTGTTCATGTGAGTGAACCAATCTCCTACTTGGTGACACCTCTTAACTTTTATGTGTAAGCATGCAAATCAAGTGTTGACCATTGTATATAATTAATTAATTATTATTATTTTTTATATAAAATAAATGTCAAATTTAAAATACAATGTCAAATGACAAATATCTACTAGTACATCCACTAAATTCTACGCAAACATAAAGCTCGAACATGAGCAAGAAAAACATCTCTAGGAATGGGCTTAGTAAACGGATCAGCTACCATTCTATGCGTAGATATGTACTTAAGAACCACTTCTTTCTTTGCCACAATGTCTCTCACAAAATTATGTTTAATTTCAATGTGCTTTGTCCTCCCATGATACTTGGGGTCCTTCATATAAGCAATACAAGCTTGACTATCACAACTGACAGTTACAGGAAATGAAGCCTCCGAAGTGAATTGTAAACTTTGTAGGAATCTTCTCAGCCATACAGCTTCTTGCACTGATGCTGAACATGCAATGAACTCCGCTTCCATTGTTGATAAGGCCGTGCAAGATTGCTTTTTGCTACTCCAAGTAATGGCTCCATTACTTAACAAGAAAGCATATCCTGAAGGTTATCTACGCTCATCCAGATCGCCAGCCCAGTCGGAATATGTATATCCCGTTAAGTGTAAATCACTTCCTTGATAACACAAAGAACAGTCCATTGTTCCCTTTAAGTATCTGAGGATCCTTTTCACTGCCATCCAGTGTTTCTTTCCAGGATTTGACTGGTAACGACTTACCAAGCCAACTGCATAACAAATATCCGGTCGAGTGCACATCATAGCATACATCAAGCTGCCTATAGAACTAGAGTATGGGACTCCTTTCATCTCATTTTTCTCATCACTGGTATGAGGACACATATTTAGGCTTAGGCCTTCACCTTTTGCGATTGGAGTTTCTATCGGATTACTATTAAGCATCTTAAACCTTTCAAGGATTGTACGGATGTATGACTCTTGTGACAGAGCTAATAATTTCCTTGATCGATCTCGGTGAATTTTAACACCAAGGACATAGTTTGCTTCTCCCATATCCTTCATCTCAAAATTAGATGATAACCATTGCTTAACGATTATAAGAAACTCCATGTCATTTCCAGCCAACAAAATATCGTCGACATATAGAGAGAGAATTACAAAAGATTGTCCAGTCCTGTTGACATAGACACAGTGATCTTCACTAATCATCGTAAATTCATACGATGTTATAGCTCGATGAAAACGAAGGTACCATTGTCTAGAAGATTGTTTTAAACCATATATGGAACGTTTGAGTTTGCAAACTTTGTGCTCCTCACCTTTTTTCACAAAGCCAACAGGTTGTTCCATGTAAATTTCTTCTTCTAGTTCTCCATTAAGAAACACAGTCTTAACGTCCATTTGATGTAATTCTAAATCTAATCCGGCAACTATGGCTAGAATAAGGCGAATTGAGGCAAATCTCACAACTGGTGAAAACTTTTCCTCATGGTCTATACCCTCTTGTTGAGTATAACCTTTTGCTACCAAACAAGCCTTATACCTATCTATGGATCCATCCGCCTTTCGTTTAATCTTGAAAATCCATTTGTTTCCAATTGCTCGACGTTCTAGCGGAATATCAACCAAGTCCCAGACTTGATTTACCTTCATAGATTCTAGTTCTTCTCTGATTGCACCATTCCATTCAGCTGAGTTAGGGCAAGAAAGAGCTTGTTGAACTGATCTAGGCTCTAATTCATCATGCAAGGCAACCATGAAGGCTTCCCCTTCAATCTCAAATCGACGTCGAGGAATTCTTCCACGGTCACTTCTACGCACTGGAGAATTATTAACCCATGTTTCTCTCCCACTAAGTTGAGATAGTTCACGAGAACTTTCACCAACTTCCACATATTGGTTAGAAGAAAAAATATTAGTTAGGTCAACCATCTCTTCAAGATGGGACTCCCTTTCAACCTCTCCCCTTTTTGGAAAATCATTTTCCAAAAATGTCACATCTCGTGATTCGATTTCTGTTATACTTCCGTCTGATTATTCAAAAATGAGCACATAACCTTTAGAATGCTCAGAGTACCTAATAAAGATACATTTCTTTCCTCTAGGACCTAATTTTCCATGAGGATGTGAAGTATCACGAACAAATGCTGCTGACCGCCAAGGTCTCAAATGCATTAAATCATGCTTTCTTCCCGTCCATAATTCATACGGAGTGGAAGTAACAGATTTAGAGGGCACACGGTTAAGTATATAGACAGCAGTTAAAAGTGCATCCCCCCAATATGAAACTGGAAGATTTGCTTGCGCCATCATAGACCTAACCATTTCAAGAAGAGTACGATTTCTTCTTTCCGCTACACCATTTTGTTGTGGTGTATAAGGGGTAGTCAATTGTCTGTCAATACCCTTTTCATCACATAGTTTCTTAAACTGTTCAGATAGATATTCTCCTCCTCGATCAGTTCTCAAACACTTTATCATCCTTTCCAACTGATTTTCAACCAAAGTGTTATATCTTCGAAAGCACTCCAATGCTTCCGACTTATGAGAAATTAGGTACACATGTCCAAAACGAGTGAAATCATCTATAAATGTGATGAAATATGAGGCCCCGTGCCTCGCCCTCACATTCATCGGACCACAAATGTCTGAATGAATTAATTGCAACGGATGATTAGCTCTAGTTGCTTTCCCAAATGGTTTCCTTATTGATTTTCCAGCTAAACATGGTTCACATGTGTCTAGATCAACTCGGGTGAGTGCTCCAAGGAGACCTTCTCGAGCTAATATATTCATTCTATCAACACCAATGTGACCAAGTCTAGAATGCCACACATTTATTTCATTATTACTAGAGGTTGTGACATATGAAAAACAATGATCATTATTATTAATAATATTTGTAGTACAATCTAATACAATGAAACCATCATATGTATAACCAGAACCAAAAAAAACATAGACTCTAGAGAAATGTATAAACACATATCATGAAAGTTTAAACTAAATCCTAACTTAAGTAAAGCTAAAATAGAGACCAAGTCCCGACGGATTTCAGGAGCATATAAGACATCATGTAATATGAGATTTTTCCCACCACGCATATGCAGTTGACAAGTGCCGATACCCAGTACCGGAACCTTATAATTGTTTCCCACATATAACCATCTTGTATCTTTAGGTATCCGTCGGTACTCCACAAATGCTTCTCGACTTCTAGCTACATGGTCTGTTGCTCCTGAGTCTACAATCCACAAAGGATGAGATTCTGTAAGCATTGCACAACTAGAAACATAAGCATATTTATAAGTGGAGTTTAAGGATATTACCTTCTTTGCCTCAGTGCATTCACGAGCAAAGTGACCCAATGAGCTACACTTGTAGCATTTTATATTGGTCTTATCCTTTTTGCCTCCACGCTTTCCATGTTTAGCAAACTTCTTTTGCCTTTTAGGATCAGTTTGATTTGGAGCCTTGAATCCCTTGTTACCTCTTTTGCGTTTCAAATCCCAGTTTGATTTTGTAAAGTTGGCTTCATTAATAGGTTTAGCAGCCTCTAGGCGCTCATCCTCTAACTCAAGATGACGTGATATATCTTCAAATGTTTTAACATTGATATTGTGTGTCATCTGAACCTTCATATGGTCCCAACTTTCAGGTAACGAGCGGAGAACCACTTGGATTTGCTGTTCATTAGATACAATCTGACCAGCATTTTTGAGCTCTCTAATCATGTTTGACAAGACTCTAAGATGCTGCCTCATCGAATGATTTGGGTGCTTCTTATAATCATTAAACTTTTGATTAAGTCTCCTAAGTTTTGTTGCCGATTGGCACCAAACTTTTCTTTCAAGGCCTCCCACATGCCTTTTGCAGTTTCATACTCTTCAAACTCACACATGAGATCATCATTCATACAACTTAACATAGTAATTCGAGCTATGTTATTCTTTCTTTTCCATACATTATATGCCTCTTTATCTCTTTCATGTTGAGTTGTAGTACCCTGCACAGGCTCTTCCATGAGATGGAAAAGAGTCTCTTTCACCTCTTGCTCTTCGACGACATACTGAATTCTTCGATACCAAATATCATAATTATCACCATCCAGTTTCTCTCCTCGGTTGAGTTCAGCAATGATGTTCTTACAAGCAGACGACATACTTGATGGAACATCTTTGAGACATTAATTTATTTGTATACTTCAGTCACATAATTAATCTTGCTATGAACATAAATTAAATTATATTACTTTGATTTAAATACAAGATCGAGAGTTCATTATATTCCCAATCATCACTCATATTAAAATCTTATTACAATAAATTACTTTATTTCATGCAAAATTTTAAGTTCTAAACACAATAGATCTCCCACTATATTAAGTTCTAAACACAATAGAACTCCCACTAGATCAATGTATTAGACTAACATGAATTAGAAAAAAAAACATGTTTATTTACAAAGATCACTTAAATTAAATTAATACTTAAATAATTTAATTTAATTTTTTAATTTTTTTACAAAACACTTTTGATTAAAATAAATCTAGATTCTTCATGAACTTAACAAACGAATCTAATTTATTAATTTTCTTACTTTAGCCACATATAACTTATTATATGACCAAAAATTACTTTATTAATATCTCTCTAAATACGTGTCCAAATTATGCTTACTATATATCAAATGAATGATAATTTCAACAGCTACGCATGGACATAAAAATTATGCAATTCCGATGTATAATCAGAGAGATATGACCAAAACAAAAATGAAAACTTTTAGACAAATCTAAACGTGACACATGTCACGTTACTGTTCATCTTCTTCATTTCATTTTTTTTCTCTGCAACACAGTTGAAACTTTCAACCCTTATATCTCTCAGAATACACGATCATATTTACGTATAATAGCAATAGAAAGATAATTTCAAGATCTACGCACAGATATAAAATCGTGCGATTCCGATCTATAATTAGAGAGATATGATCAAAACAATATTTTCGGTTTAATTTCTATTTTTCTAAGTTCATGCAATATATTCTGGTTCTAAATACAATAATTTCTAGAAGAATTCATGACACTATGATAGATACATATATAAAATTTCAACTGATTTCATTATCTATTCATCAATTCACCGTTATTAATTATTTAAACATTAACCATTTTTCTTAATTTACCATGAGTAAACTCAAGTAACCCATATTACTTTTCATTCTTGATTACTAAAAAGGTTAATATGCCAGAACCGGATCCAAATGCTCTGATACCAATGTTAGAGATTTTAGTGCAGAAGTGTGTTAAACCGAAAACATACCTTAGCCCAGTTTAGCGATGAACACTACTTGATACAATCGGGCAAGAGTCGGGGATGAAATCACAGATGGAAATCAACCACTTGTCACAGTTCAAGTGCCTTTCTATTTAATTCTTTGAAGCTTTCTCTCTCTAAAACGTTTTACTCTTTCTCTCTAGATTTATTCTTCTTCTTACTTGGATTGATCTTCTTCTCTTTGCAATGTATCTTATTTATAGACAACCAAGAGACACTATGTGAAGAGTCACATATGTTCAAGGAAAAGATACATATCTTCACTAAGGAAGAGACACCAACAAAGAGACACATCTTTTAAATGAAGAGTTGCATAGGTTCATACATGAAGTTTAATCAATAACTACCGGTTAACCAAACCGATTTGGTATGCTGCCTAACCATGGGCGCAAACCAACCATAAACTAATAATCTTCATCATAACTCCTATGATATTGATTCAACTTTAGGGTGATTATCCAAAGATATATTAGTCCAAATAATGTTTCTTACATCCTTATTCATTCTGGTTTGATTAGAATTAAGAAGAAATTGTCAAATCTCTAAACATGGTAAACTGGAATCACTTCAGCTAAAAGTTGAATAACTTCTTCATCACAACTCCTACGATGTTGATTCAACTTCAGGGTGATTATCCAATGATTTTTTAGTCCAAATAATGTTTCTTACAACCTGATTCATTCTGGTTTGATTAGAAGCAAGAAGAAATTGTCAAATCTCAAAACAGAGTAAACTGGAATCACATCAGTTAAAAGTTAGATAACTTCTTCATCATAACTCTTACGATGTTGATTCAACCTCAGGGTGATTATCCAATGATTTTTTAGTCCAAATAATGTTTCTTACATCTTGATTCATTCTGGTTTTATTAGAATCTAGAAGAAATTGTCAAATCTCCAAACAAGGTAAACTGGAATAACTTCGGTTAAAAGTGAGATAACTTTTTCATCATAACTCCGATGATATTGATTCAACTTCAGGGTGATTATCCACTTTGTTTTAGTCCAAATAATTATTCTTACATCTTGATTCATTCTGTTTGATTAGAATCAAGAAAAATCTTCCAAATCTCTAAACAGGATAAACTGGAATCACTTCGGTTAAAAGTGGGATAACTTATGATATTGATTAAACTTCAAGGTGATTATCCACTGACGAGTCCAAATCAAGATTCTTTCATATTTTTTCATTCTGGTTTGATTATATTTAATAAGAAATTGTCAAATCTCCAAACATGGTAAACTTGAATCACTTCCGTTAAAAGAGTGATAACTTCTTCATCATAACTTCTATGATATTGATTAAACTTTAAGGTGATTATCCACTGATTTATGAGTCCAAATGAAGCTAATTTCATATTGTTTCATTCTGGTTTTATAAGAATCAATAAGATATTGTCAAATCTCCAAACAGGGTAAACTCGAATCACTTCGGTTAAAAGTGGGTTAACTTCTTCATCATTATTCCTATGATATTGATTAAACTTCAGGGTGATTATCCAATGATTTATTAGTCCAAATAAAGTTTCTTACATCTTGATTCATTCTGGTTTCATTAGAATCAAGAAAAAATTGCCAAATCTCAAAACTGGATATAATGGAATCACTTCTGTTAAAAGTGGGATAACTTCTTCATCATAACTCCTATGATATTGAATCAACTTCAGGGTGATTATCCACTGATTTATGAGTCTAATTTAAGATTCTTTCATGTTGTTTCATTATGGTTTGATTAGAATTACTAAGAAAATGCCAAATCACCAAACGGGGTAAACTTGAATCACTTCGGTTAAAAGTGGGATAACTTCTTCATCATAACTCCTATGATATTGATTAAACTTCAGGTGATTATACACTGATTTTTGAGTCCAAATCAAGCTTCTTAAATCTTTATTCATTCTGGTTTTATTAGAATCGAGAAGAAATTTCCAAATCTTCAAACAAGTTAAATTGGAATCACTTCGGTTAAAAGTGAGATAACTTCTTCATCATAACTCTTACGATATTGATTCAACTTCAGGGTGATTATCCACAGATTTTTGAGTCCAAATAAAGCTTCATACATCTTGATTTATTCTGGTTTGATTACAATAAAGACGAAATTACCAAATCTCCAAATAGAGTCAACTGGAATCACTTCAGTTAAAAAGTTGGATAACTTCTTCATCATAACTCCTATGATATTGATTCAACTTCAGGGTGATTATCCACTGATTTAAAATTCCAAATCAAGATTCTTTAATTTTGTTTCATTCTGGTTTGATTAGAATCAATAAGAAATTGTCAAATCTCCAAACAGGGTAAACTGGAATCACTTCGGTTAAAAGTGGGATAACTTCTTCATCATAAGTCCTATGATATTGATTCAAATTCAGGGTGATTATCCAATGATTTATTAGTCCAAATAATATTTCTTACATCCTGATTCATTCTGGATTGATTAGATCAAGAAGAAATTGTCAAATCTCAAAACAGAGTAAACTGGAATCACTTCAGTTAAAAGTTGGATAACTTCTTCATCACAACTCCTACGATGTTGATTAAACTTCAGGGTGATTATCCAATGATTTATTAGTCCAAATAGTGTTTCTTATATTCTGATTCATTCTGGTTTGATTAGAATCCAGAAGAAATTGCAAAATCTCAAAACAGGGTAAACTGGAATCACTTCAGTTAAAAGTTGGATAACTTCTTCATCATAACTCCTACGATATTGGTTTAACTTTAGGGTGATTATCCACTGATTTATGAGTCCAAATCAAGATTCTTTTTTTATTATTCTGGTTTGATTAGAATCACTAAGAAAATGACAAATCTCCAA
Source organism: Moricandia moricandioides (assembly GCA_905132885.1). Taxonomy (NCBI): domain Eukaryota; kingdom Viridiplantae; phylum Streptophyta; class Magnoliopsida; order Brassicales; family Brassicaceae; genus Moricandia; species Moricandia moricandioides. Next base: position 64,460 of record CAJHQQ010001552.1, read on the forward strand.
ACGGGGTAAACTGGAATCACTTCGGTTAAAAGTGGCATAACTTCTTCATCATATCTTCTATGATGTTGATTAAACTTCAGGTGATTATACACTGATTTATGAGTACAAATCAAGCTTTTTACATCTTTATTCATTCTGGTTTTACTAGAATCGAGAAGAAATTTCCAAATTTTCAAACAGGTTAAATTGGAATCACTTTGGTTAAAAGTGAGATAACTTCTTCATCATAACTCCTATGATATTAATTCAACTTCAGGGTGATTATCCACTGATTTTTGAGTCCAAATAAAGATTCTTACATCTTGATTCACTCTGGTTTGATTAGAATCAAGAAGAAAATACCAAATCTCCAAACAGAGTCAACTGGAATCACTTCAATTAAAACTTGGATAACTTCTTCATCATAACTCCTATGATATTGATTCAACTTCATGGTAATTATCCACTGATATATGAGTCCAAATCAAGCTTCTTTCATTTTGTTTCATTCTGGTTTTATAAGAATCAATAAGAAATTTTCAAATCTCCAAACAGGGTAAACTAGAATCACTTCAGTTAAAACTGGGATAACTTCTTAATCATAACTCCTATGATATTGATACAACTTCAGAGTAATTATCCAATGATTTATTAGTCCAAAAAAAGTTTCTTACATATTGATTCATTCTGGTTTGATTAGGATCAAGAAGAAATTGTCAAATCTCAAAACTGGGTAAACTGGAATCACTTCTGTTAAAAGTGGGATAACTTCATCATTATAACTTCTTTCATATTGTTTCATTCTGGTTTGATTAGAATCAATGAGAAATTTTCAAATCTCCAAACATGGTAAACTGGAAACACTTCGAATAAAAGAGGGATAACTTCTTTATCATAACTCCTATTATATTGATTCAACTTTAGGGTGATTATACACTGATTTATGAGTTCAAATCAATCTTCTTACAACTTTATTCATTCTGGTTTGATTAGAATCGAGAATAAATTTCCAAATCTCCAAACAAGATAAATTGGAATCACTTCGGTTAAAAGTGGGATAACTTCGTCATTATAACTCCTATGATATTGATTCAACTGCAGGGTGATTATCCAATGATTTATTACTCCAAATAATTTTTCTTACATCCTGATTCATTCTGGTTTGATTAGAAGCAAGAAGAAATTGTCAAATCTCAAAACATGGTAAACTGGAATCACTTCAATTAAAAGTTGGATAACTTCTTCATCATAACTTCTACAATATTGATTCAACTTCATGGTGGTTATGCACTGATTTATGAGTCCAAATCAAGAATCTTTCATTTTTTTTTCATTCTGGTTTGATTAGAATCAAGAAGAAATTGCCAAATCTCCAAACAGAGTAAACTGGAGTCACTTCGGTTAAAAGTGGGATAACTTCTTCATCATAAGTTCTATAATATTGATTAAACTTCAGGGTGATTATCCACGGCTTTATGAGTTCAAATCAAGCTTCTTACATCTTTATTCATTCTGGTTTGATTAGAATCAAGAAAAAGTTGACAAATCTCCAAACAGGGTAAACTGGAATCACTTCAGTTAAAAGTGAGATAACTTCTTCATCATAAGTCCTATGATATTGATTCAAATTCAGGGTGGTTATCCATTGATTTTTTATTCCAAATAAAGTTTCTTACATGTTGATTCATTCTGGTTTGATTAGAATCAAGAAGAAATTGCCAAATCTCAAAAACAGGGTAAACTGAAATCGCTTCGGTTAAAAGTGGGATAACTTCTTCATCATAACTCCTATGATATTATTTCAACTTCAGCGTGATTATCCACTGAGTTATGAGTCGAAATCAAGATTCTTCCATATTTTTTTCATTCTGGTTTGATTAGAATAGATAAGAAATTGACAAATCTCCAAACAGGGTAAACTGGAATCACTTCGGTTAAAAATGGGATAACTTCATCATCATACCTCCTATGATATTGATTCAACTTTAAGGTGATTATCCAATGATTTTTTTTTCCAAATAAAGTTTCTTACATCTTGATTCATTCTGGTTTTATTAGAATCAAGAAGAAATTGCCAAATCTCCAAACATGGTAAATTGGAATCACTTCAGTTAAAAAGTGGGATAACTTTTTCATCATAACTCCGATGATATTGATTCAACTTCAGGGTGATTATCCAATGATTTATTAGTCCAAATAATGTTTCTTACATCCTGATTCCTTCTGGTTTGATTAGAATCAAGAAGAAATTATCAAATGTCAAAACAGGGTAAACTGGAATCAATTCACTTAAAAGTTGGATAACTTCTTAATCATAACTCCTATGATATTGATTCAACTTCAGGGTGATTATCCACTGATTTATGAGTCCAAATCAAGCGACTTACATCTTGATTCATTTTGGTTTGATTAGAATTTAGAAGAAATTGTCAAATCTCCAAAAAGGGTAAACTGGAATCACTTCGGTTAAAAGTAAGATTACTTCTTTATCATAACTCCTATGATATTGATTCAACTTCAGGGTGATTATCCACTGATTTATAAGTTCAAATCAAGCATCTTACATCTTGATTCATTTTGGTTTGATTAGAATCAATAAGAAAAGTCAAAATCTCCAAACGGGGTAAACTGGAATTACTTCGGTTAAAAGTGAGATAACTTCTTCATCATAACTCATATAATATTGATTTAACTTCAGTGTGATTATCCACTTATTTATGAGTTCAAATCAAGCTTCTTACTTCTTTATTCATTCTGGTTTGATTAGAATCAAGAAGAAATTGCCAAATCTCCAAACAGGGTAAATTGGAATCACTTCGGTTAAAAGTGGGATAACTTCTTCATCATAAATCCTATGATATTGATTCAAATTCAGGGTCATTATCCAATGATTTTTTTCCAAATAAATTTTCTTACATCTTGTTTCATTCTGGTTTGATTAGAATCAAGAAGAAATTGCCAAATCTCAAAAACAGGGTAAACTGAAATCACTTCGGTTAAAAGTTGGATAACTTCTTCATCATAACTCTTATGATATTATTTCAACTTCAGGGTGATTATCCACTGATTTATGAGTCCAAATCAAGATTCTTCCATATTGTTTCATTCTGGTTTGATTAGAATAGATAAGAAATTTACAAATCTCCAAACAGGGTAAACTGGAATCACTTCGGTTAAAAGTGGGATAACTTCTTCATCATAACTCCTATGATATTGATTCAACTTCAGGGTGATTATACAATGAATTATTACTCCAAATAATGTTTCTTAGGTCCTGATTCATTATGGTTTGATTAGAATCAAGAAGAAATTATTAAATCTCAAAACAGGGTAAACTGGAATCACTTTTGTTAAAAGTTGGATAACTTCTTAATCATAACTCCTATGATATTGTTTCAACTTCAGGGTGGTTATCCACTGATTTATAAGTGAAAATAAAGCTTCTTTTATATTGTTTCATTCTGGTTTGATTAAAATCAATAAGAAAATGTCAAATCTTCAAACGGGGTAAACTGGAATCACTTCAGTTAAAAGTGGCATAACTTCTTCATTATAACTCCTATGATATTGATTATACTTCAGAGTGATTATATTACATCTTGATTCATTCTGGTTTAATTAAAATCAAGAAGAATTACCAAATCTCTAAACAGGGTAAACTGGAATCACTTCGGTTAAAAGTGGGATAACTTTTTCATCATAACTTCGATGATATTGATTCAACTTCACGGTGCTTATCCACTTTTTTTAGTCCAAATAAATATTCTTACATCTTGCTTCATTTTGTTTTGATTAGAATGAAGAAGAATTTTCCAAATCTCCAAATAGGATAAACTGGAATCACTTTGGTTAAATGTAGGATAACTTATGATTTTGATTAAACTTCAGGGTGATTATCCACTGATGAGTCCAAATCAAGATCCTTTTCCATTTTTTCATTCTGGTTTGATTAGTATTAATAATAAACTGTCAAATCTCCAAACATGGTAAACTGGAATAACTTCGGTTAAAAGAGGGATAACTTCTTCATCATAACTCCTATGATATTGATTAAACTTCAGGGTGATTATACACTGATTTATGAGTCCAAATCAAGCTTCTTACATCTTTATTCATTCTGGTTTTATTAGAATCAAGAAGAAATTTCCAAATCTTCAAACATGGTAAATTGGAATCACTTTGGTTAAAAGTGAGATAACTTCTTCATTATAACTCCTATGATATTGATTCAACTTCAGGGTGATTATCCGCTGATTTTTTAGTCCAAATAAAGCTTCTTACATCTTGATTCACTCTGGTTTGATTAGAATCTAGAACAAATTACCAAATCTCCAAACAGAGTCAACTGGAATCACTTCAGTTAAAACTTGGATAACTTCTTCATCATAACTCCTATAATATTGATTCAACTTCAGGGTGATTATCCACTGATTTATAGGTTCAAATCAAGCGTCTTACATCTTGATTCATTCTGGTTTGATTAGAATCAAGAAGAAATTGGAAAATCTCCAAACAGAGTAAACTGGAATCACTTTGGTTAAAAGTAGGATTACTTCTTCACATAAATCCTATGATATTGATTCAAATTCAGGGTGATTATTCAACGATTTTTTATTCCAAATAAATTTTCTTACATCTTGATTCATTCTGGTTTGATTAGAATCAAGAAGAAATTGTCAAATCTCAAAAACAGGGGAAACTGAAATCACTTGGGTTAAAAGTGGGATAACTTCTTCATCATAACTCCTATGATACTATTTCAACTTCAGGGTGATTATCCACTGATTTATGAGTCCAAATCAAGACTCTTCCATATTTTTCATTCTGGTTTGATTAGAATAGATAAGGAATTGACAAATCTCCAAACAGGGTAAATTGGAATCACTTCGGTTAAAAGTGAGATAACTTCTTCATCATAACTCCTATGCTATTGATTCAACTTCAGGGTGATTATCCAATGATTTATTAGTCCAAATAATGTTTCTTACATCCTGATTCATTCTGGTTTGATTAGAATCAAGAAGAAATTATCAAATCTCAAAACAGGGTAAACTGGAATCACTTCAGTTAAAAGTTGGATAACTTGTTAATCGTAACTCCTATGATATTGTTTCAACTTCAGGGTGATTATGCACTGATTTATGAGTCAAAATAAATCTTCTTTTATATTGTTTCATTCTTGTTTGATTAGAATCAATAAGAAAATTTCAAATCTCTAAACGGAGTAAACTGGAATCACTTCGGTTAAAAGTGGGATAACTTCTTCATCATAACTCCTATGATATTTATTAAACTTCAGGGTGATTATCCACTAATTTATGAGTCCAAATCAAGCTTCGTACATCTTGATTCATTCTGGTTTGATTAGAATCAAGAAGAAATTGCCAAATCTCCAAGCATAGTAAACTAGAATAACTTCGGTTAAAAGTGGGATAACTTCTTCATCATAAGTCATATGATATTGATTTCACTTCTGGGTGATTATCCACTGATTTTTATTCCAAATAATGTTTCTTAAATCTTGATTCATTCTGGTTTGATTAGAATCAAGAAGAAATTGCCAAATCTCAAAACAGGATAAACTGAAATCACTTCGGTTAAAAGTGAGATAACTTCTTCATCATAACTCCAATGATATTTTTTCAACTTCAAGGTGATTATGCACTGATTTATGAGTCCAAATCAAGATTCTTTTATATTTTCTTATTCTGGTTTGATTAGAATCACTAAGAAATTGTCAAATCTCCAAACGGGGTAAACTTGTATCACTTTAGTTAAAAGTGGGATAACTTCTTCATCATAACTCCTATGCTATTGATTCAACTTTAGGGTGATTATCCATTGATTTATTATTCCAAATAATGTTTCGTACATCCTGATTCATTCTGATTTGATTAGAATCAAGAAGAAATTATCAAATCTCAAAACACGGTAAACTCGAATCACTTCAATTAAAAGTTGGATAACTTGTTAATCATAACTCCTATGATATTGTTTCAACTTCAGGGTGATTATGCACTGATTTATGAGTAAAAATAAATCTTCTTTTAAATTTTTTCATTCTGGTTTGATTAGAATCAATAAGAAAATTTCAAATCTCTAAACGGAGTAAACTGGAATCACTTCGGTTAAAAGTGGGATAACTTCTTCATCATAACTCTTATGATATTTATTAAACTTCAGGGTGATTATCCACTGATTTATGAGTCCAAATCAAGCTTCGTACATCTTGATTCATTCTGATTTGATTAGAATCAAGAAGAAATTGCCAAATCTCCAAACAGAGTAAACTAGAATAACTTCGGTTAAAAGTGGGATCACTTCTTCATCATAAGTCCTATGATATTGATTCCACTTCTGGATGATAATCCACTGATTTTTATTCCAAATAATTTTTCTTAAATCTTGATTCATTTTGGTTTGATTAGAATCAAGAAAAAATTGCCAAATCTCAAAATAGGGTAAACTGAAATCACTTCAGTTAAAAGTGGGATAACTTCTTCATCATAGCTCCTATGATATTGTTTCAAACTTCAAGGTGTTTATCCACTGATTTATGAGTCAAAATCAAGATTCTTTTATATTTTCTTATTCTGGTTTGATTAGAATCACTAAGAAATTGCCAAATCTCCAACCGGGGTAAACTATAATCACTTTAGTTAAAAGTGGGATAACTTCTTCATCATAATTCCTATTATATTGATTAAACTTCAAGGTGATTATCCACGGATTTATGAGTTCAAATCAAGCTTCTTACATCTTGATTCATTATGGTTTGATTAGAATCAAGAAGAAATTGTCAAATCTCCAAACATGGTAAACTGGAATCACTTTGGTTAAATGTGGGATAATTTCTTCATCATAACTATTATGATATTGATTCAACTTCAGGATGATTATCCACTGATTTATGAGTCCATATCAAGCTTCTTACATCTTGATTCATTCTGGTTTAATTAGAATCAAGAAGAAATTATCAAATCTCTAAACAGGGTACACTGGAATCACTTCGGTTAAAAGTAGGATAACTTTTTCATCATAACTCCGATGATATTGATTCAACTTCAGGGTGCTTATCCACTTTTTTTTAGTCCAAATAAATATTCTTACATCTTGATTCATTTTGTTTTGATTAGAATCAAGGAGAATTTTCCAAATCTCCAAACAGGTTAAACTGGAATCACTTCGGTTAAAAGTGGGATAACTTATGATTTTGATTAAACTTCAGGGTGATTATCCTCTGATGAGTCCAAATCAAGATCCTTTCCTATTTTTTCATTCTGGTTTGATTAGTATTAATAATAAATTGTCAAATCTCCAAACATGATAAATTGGAATAACTTCGGTTAAAAGAGGGATAACTTCTTCATCATAACTCCTATGATATTGATTAAACTTCAGGGTGATTATACACTGATTTATGAGTCCAAATCAAGCTTCTTACATCTTTATTCATTCTGGTTTTATTAGAATCGAGAAGAAATTTACAAATCTTCAAACATGGTAAATTGGAATCACTTCGGTTAAAAGTAGATAACTTCTTCATCATAACTCCTATAATATTGATTCAACTTCATGGTGATTATCCGCTGAGTTATGAGTCCAAATAAAGCTTCTTACATCTTCATTCACTCTGGTTTGATTAGAATCAAGAACAAATTAGCAAATCTCCAAACAGAGTCAACTGGAATCACTTCAGTTAAAACTTGGATAACTTCTTCACAATAACTCTTATGATATTGATTCAACTTCAGAGTGATTATCCACTGATTTATGAGTCCAAATCAAGATTCTTTCAATTTGTTTCATTCTGGTTTTATAAGAATCAATAAGAAATTACCAAATCTCCAAACAGGATAAACTTGAATCACTTCGGTTAAAACTAGGATAACTTCTTCATCATAACTCCTATGATATTGATTCAACTTCAGAGTAATTATCCAATGATTTATTAGTCCAAATAAAGTTTCTTACATCTTTGTTCATTCTGGTTTGATTAGAATCAAGAATAAATTGCCAAATCTCAACACTGGGTAAATTGGAATCACTTCTGTTAAAAGTGTGATAACTTCTTAATTATAACTCCTATGATATTGATTCAACTTCAAGGTGATTATCCACTGATTTTTGAGTCCAAGTCAAGCTTCTTTCATATTGTTTCATTCTGGTTTGATTAAAATCAATGAGAAATTTTCATATCTCCAAACATGGTAAATTGGAATCACTTCGGTTAAAAGATGGATAACTTCTTCATCATAACTCCTATGATATTGATTCAACTTTAGATTGATTATACACTGATTTATAAGTCCAAATCAATCTTCTTACAAATTTTATTCATTCTGGTTTGATTAGAATCGAGAAGAAATTTCAAATCTCTAAACAGGTTAAACTAGAATCCAATTCAAGATTCTTCCATATTGTTTCATTCTGGTTTGATTAGAATAGATAAGAAATCGACAAATCTCCGAACATGATAAACTCGAATCACTTCGGTTAAAAGTGGGATAACTTCTTCATCATAACTCATATGATATTGATTCAACTTCAGGGTGATTATCCAATTATTTATTAGTCAAAATAATGTTTCTTACATCCTGATTCATTCTGGTTTAATTAGAATCAAGAAGAAATTATCAAATCTCAAAACAAGGTAAACTGGAATCAATTCAGTTAAAAGTTGGATAACTTCTTAATCATAACTCCTATGATTTTGATTCAACTTCAGGGTGATTATCCACTGATCTATGAGCCCAAATCAAGCGTCTTAAATCTTGATTCATTCTGGTTTGATTAGAATTTAGAAGAAATTGTCAAATCTCCAAAAAGGGTAAACTGGAATCACTTCGGTTAAAAGTAAGATTACTTCTTTATCATAACTCCTATGATATTGATTCAACTTCAGGGTGATTATCCACTGATTTATAAGTTCAAATCAAGCGTCTTACATCTTGATTCATTCTGGTTTGATTAGAATCAATAAGAAAATCCCAAATCTCCAAACGGGGTAAACTGGAATCACTTCGGTTAAAAGTGGGATAACTTCTTCATCATAACTCCTATAATATTGATTAAACTTCAGTGTGATTATCCACTGATTTATGAGTTCAAATCAAGCTTCGTACTTCTTTATTCATTCTGGTTTTATTAGAATCAAGAAGAAATTGTCAAATCTCCAAAGAGGGTAAACTAGAATCACTTCGGTTAAAAGTGGAATAACTTCTTCATCATAAATCCTATGATATTGATTCAATTTCAGGGTGATTATCCAATTATTTTTTATTCCAAATAAAGTTTCTTACATCTTCAATCATTTTGGTTTGATTAGAATCAAGAAGAAATTGCCAAATCTCAAAAACAGGGTAAACTGAAATCACTTCGGTTAAAAGTGGGATAACTTCTTCATCATAACTCCTATGATATTATTTCAACTTCAGGGTGATTATCCACTGATTTATAAGTCAAAATAAAGCTTCTTTTATATTGTTTCATTCTGGTTTGATTAAAATCAATACGAAAATGTCAAATCTTCAAACAGGGTAAACTGGAATCACTTCGGTTAAAAGTGGGATAACTTCTTCATTATAACTCCAATGATATTGATTCAACTTCATGGTGATTATCCAATTAATTACTGTCCAAATAATGTTTCTTACATCCTGATTCATTCTGGTTTGATTAGAAGCAAGAAGAAATTGTCAAATCTCAAAACATGGTAAACTAGAATCACATCAGTTAAAATTTGGATAACTTCTTTATCACAACTCCTACGATGTTAATTCAACTTCATGGTGATTATCCACTGCTTTATGAGTCCAAATCAAGCTTCTTTATATTGTTTCATTCTGGTTTGATTAGAATTTAGAAGAAATTATCAAATCTCCAAAAAGGGTAAACTGGAATCACTTCGGCTAAAAGTAAGATTACTTCTTCATCATAACTCCTATAATATTGATTAAACTTCAGGGTGATTATCCACTGATTTATGAGTTCAAATCAAGCTTCTTACATCTTTATTCATTCTGTTTTGATTAGAATCAAGAAGAAATTGCCAAATCTCCAAACATGGTAAACTGGAATCACTTCAGTTAAAAGTGGGATAACTTCTTCATCATAAGTCCTATGATATTGATTCAAATTCAGGGTGGTTATCCATTGATTTTTTATTCCAAATAAAGTTTCTTACATGTTGATTCATTCTGGTTTGATTTGAATCAAGAAGAAATTGCTAAATCTCAAAAACAGGGAAAACTAAAATCGCTTCGGTTAAAAGTGGGATAACTTCTTCATCATAACTCCTATGATATTATTTCAACTTCAGGGTGATTATCCACTGATTTATGAGTCCAAATCAAGATTCTTCCATAGTTTTTTCATTATGGTTTGATTAGAATAGATAAGAAATTGACAAATCTCCAAATATGGTAAACTGGAATCACTTCGGTTAAAAGTGGGATAACTTCATCATCATACCTCCTATGATATTGATTCAACTTCAAGGTGATTATCCAATGATTTTTTCTTCCAAATAAAGTTTCTTACATCTTGATTCATTTTGGTTTTATTAGAATCAGGAAGAAATTGCCAAATCTCCAAACATGGTAAATTGGAATCACTTCGGTTAAAAGTGGGATAACTTTTTCATCATAACTCCGATGATATTGATTCAACTTCAGGGTGATTATCCAATGATTTATTAGTCCAAATAATGTTTCTTACATCCTGATTCATTCTGGTTTGATTAGAATCAAGAAGAAATTATCAAATCTCATAACAGGGTAAACTGGAATCAATTCAGTTAAAAGTTGGATAACTTCTTAATCATAACTCCTATGATATTGATTCAACTTCAAGGTGATTATCCACTGATTTATGAGTCCAAATTAAGCGTCTTACATCTTGATTCATTCTGGTTTGATTAGAATTTAGAAGAAATTGTCAAATCTCCAAAAAGGGTAAACTGGAATCACTTCGGTTAAAAGTAAGATTACTTCTTTATCATAACTCCTATGATATTGATTCAACTTCAGGGTGATTATCCACTGATTTATAAGTTCAAATCAAGCATCTTACATCTTGATTCATTCTGGTTTGATTAGAATCAATAAGAAAATGCCAAATCTCCAAACGGGGTAAACTGGAATCACTTCGGTTAAAAGTGGGATAACTTCTTCATTATAACTCCTATAATATTGATTAAACTTCAGTGTGATTAGAATAAGGAAGAAATTGAGATAAGAATAAGGAAGAAATTAGAATAAGGAAGAAATTAGAAATTAGAATAAGGAAGAAATTAGAAATTAGAAGTTTAATATTGATTAAACTTCGGTTTACCCTGTTATGAGTTCAAATCAAGCTTCTTACTTCTTTATTCATTCTGGTTTGATTAGAATAAGGAAGAAATTGCCATATCTCCAAACAGGGTAAACTGGAATCACTTCGGTTAAAAGTGGGATAACTTCTTCATCATAGATCCTATGATATTGATTCAAATTCAGGGTGATTATCCAATGCTTTTTTATTCCAAATAAAGTTTCTTACATATTTATTCATTCTGGTTTGATTAGAATCAAGAAGAAATTGCTAAATCTCAAAAACAGGGTAAACGAAATCACTTCGGTTAAAAGTGGGATAACTTCTTCATCATAATTCCTATGATATTATTTCTACTTCAGGGTGATTATCCACTGATTTATGAATCCAAGTCAAGATTCTTCCATATTGTTTCATTCTGGTTTGATTAGAATAGTTAAGAAATTTACAAATCTCCAAACAGAGTAAACTGGAATCACTTCGGTTAAAAGTGAGATAATTTCTTCATCATAACTCCTATGATATTGATTCAACTTCAGGGTGATTATCCAATGATTTATTACTCCAAATAATGTTTCTTACATCCTGATTCATTATGTTTGATTATAATCAAGAAGAAATTATCAAATCTCAAAACAAGGTAAACTCGAATCAATTCAGTTAAAAGTTGGATAACTTCTTAATCATAACTCCTATGATATTGTTTCAAATTCAGGGTGATTATCCACTGATTTATAAGTCAAAATAAAGCTTCTTTTATATTGTTTCATTCTGGTTTGATTAAAATCAATAAGAAAATGTCAAATCTTCAAACGGGGTAAACTAGAATCACTTCAGTTAAAAGTGGGATAATTTCTTCATCATAACTCCCATTATATAGATTAAACTTAAGAGTGATTATCCACTGATTTATTAGTTCAAATCAAGCTTCGTACATCTTGATTCATTCTGGTTTGATTAGAATCAATAAGAAATTGCCAAATCTCCAAAACAGAGTAAACTAGAATCACTTCGGTTAAAAGTGGGATATCTTCTTCATCATAAGTCCTATGATAATGATTCAACTTCTGGGTGATTATCCAATGATTTTTATTGCAAATAAAGTTTCTTAAATCTTGATTCTTTCTGCTTTAATTAGAATCAAGAAGAAATTGCCAAATCTCAAATCAGGATAAACTGAAATCACTTCTGTTAAAAGTGTGATAACTTCTTCATTATAACTCCTATGATATTGTTTCAATTTCAGGGTGATTTTGCACTGATTTATGAGTCAAAATAAATCTTCTTTTATATTGTTTCATTTTGGTTTGATTATAATCAATAAGAAAATTTCAAATCTCTAAACGGGGTAAACTGAAATCACTTCGGTTAAAAGTAGGATAACTTCTTCATCATAACTCTTATGATATTGATTAAACTTTAGGGTGATTATCCACTGATTTATGAGTCAAAATCAAGCTTCTTACATCTTGGTTCATTCTGGTTTGATTAGAATCAAGAAGAAATTGTCAAATTTCCAAAGAGGATAAACTACAATCACTTCGGGTAAAACTGTGATAATTTCTTCATCATAAGTCATATGATATTGATTCAAATTAAGAGTGATTATCCAATTATTTTTTATTCCAAATAAAGTTTCTTAAATCTTTATTCATTCTGGTTTGATTAGAATCAAGAAGAAGTTACCAAATCTCAAAACAGGGTAAACTGAAATCACTTAGGTTAGAAGTGGGATAACTTCTTCATCATAACTCCTATGATATTTATTCAACTTTAGGGTGATTATCCACTGATTTATGAGTCTAAATCAAGATTCCCAAATTCTCATTCCAAGAATCTAAGGAAAATAATAAAAGTCAGAGAAAGATGTAAGGTATGTGTGAATTCAACTCTAAGCTTCATGCAATTTAAAATAAATAAAAAAATCTTACACGAATAAGAAGCTGTTCATGGTGAGCAGCATCTAAGAAAGCAACAGAGCGTGATAGAAATTTCAAGAGTGTCTGCAAAGCAAATAAGAGTGGATATATATGTCTTAGCAACAACAAGTTTAAACCGAATAAAGGAGAAGAGAAAGACACACCTCTTGCTGTGCAACAACATCGACATGAGATTTGTTTTGAATGTTCAGTAATTGAACAAGCTCAGTATACTTATGGGTATCCTCCTGGAATTAGCAATAAGACAATACTTTAAAAGAACACACACAGAAACATAAATGTATATACAAATGTGAAGAAGCAAAAAGACTCACACTTTTGGCAGATGCAAGGGCCTCCCTAATGTCAGACACACAAGCTGTGTCTCTTAACTCAGCATCTATGTAATATTTCTTCGATTGTACAACCTTTTTATCGTTCTTTATTTTTTTATAGGTGCTTTGTTTCTTCTATTATTCTACGTAAGTATTATTTTAGTTGCAGGGAAGGAGAAAATTAATCTATTAAGTATATTAAAGGTGGTTTGAATACTAATGACATTTTATGTAATTACTCTAGTAAAGATAGAACAATTTATTATTTAAGCTGAAAATCATTCTGAGAGTGACACCTCAACAATAACATGGATTTAATAATTTACAAAATAAAGGTTAGTCTCCTAAAATGTTTTTCTATTAATAAATAAGAGATTAGATGGTAAGCTAAACATATTTATGTTTATGAAATTGTTTGAAACACTGACTAACCAAAGTATATTGTTAAATATATTTTTAATCATTAAAAATTATATTTAGGTTTACAAAATTACAAATCATCTAAAAGAATGCAAAATTATACTATTATGATTCCCATATATATATATATATATATATATATATACATCCACACACACACACACATATATATATATATATATATATATATATATATATATATATATATATATATATATATGGAGAGAGAGAACTTTAGAGAAATTTAGAAAGTTAGTAACACTAACAAATTATATATGTGAACATATTCTATATATATGTACGAGTCATCGGTTTATCAGTTTGACCAGAATTCTGGGTAGGATATGAAAAAACTAATTAAAACTCAAACATTATAAAACAACTTTAAAACTAATTATTTTCTAATAAAAAATAAAAATTCATGTAAATTTTTTCAAAATGGTTAACAAAACAATATCCATGGTTTCAAAGCGCGGATCAAAATCTAATTTTACTTAATATCATGATTCATTAATAAAAAAAATCATTTATTTATAGTGATAATAGTTTTTTATGATTATCGCAGAGGAATCACATTTTTGCGCTAACATCTCTCTACCCTTTCTTTTAGTTTTTCCTTGTTGCTGTTCTTTCGATAATCGTTGCATTACAAAAATTCATTTCTTTGAGTGATAATGGTTTTGTGTGACTTACTTTATTATAATACCAAGATAGTAGTGTAACATAAGTTCAATGCTAAGCATTAAATATACTAATTTACTTTGGCTATTATTTTTTCTTACATGCCTCAATACTTTTTTCATAAAGTCCAAGCTTTTTTGTTGTTGATGAAAATTTTATCAGATATAAATGTTAGATAATTGAATGCAGTTTAGATATGCAAAAGCATATAATATGTTAGTTACTTTTTAGGTCTGACCACTTGCTTATACTTGTTGATCATCTTTTACAATGCTTTACGCGTCTGCATTTTAACTTTTTATTTATACGCTAATAACATAGTGATTAGTTTAAGGCTAATGTATGTTTTTTCTTCAAAATGTATTGACGTAAATGCATGGTGCCTAGCACATTCCCTCTTGCCTCTTTGTATTGGTAGACTATGTGTATATAAGTTTTTAGTGAAGTTTAATTATAGTATCTTCATCTAAGAACATGAACCAATAGGGACGAGGAGAACTGTATTAGCCCCCCCTCCCCCACTCCTCCATTTCCTTGGGGATGCAAATCTTTTCCCATGCAGTCCAAAGTATATCTCGTCTGTTTGTTTTGAACTCTATCAGAAGTTTTAAATTGTACTTTAAGTTTGTTAAAAATGTTTTATGGGAGCAGAAAGCACGACATCACATATGTCGGTATTGCTTGAGCCACAAATTTTATTTGGAATTCTTTTCCTCCTTTGAAAAGGAGTCTTGATGACCATGTGTTAGCACATCCATTAAGTCGATCTTCTACAAAGGAGAAAACCATCAACTTTGAACCACATATTTGTTCCAGTAATTCTTGTACATACCCATGTCTCCTTTTGTTGTAAAACTAAAAACAAGTTTATGTATCGTTTTAAAAATTCTATAACACATGCCTTCTCCCCTTTCGAGAACGGTGTGCTATGTACGATAGAATGTCGAATTAAAAAAATTATTAAAAACTGAATAAAACATTAAACATTTAATAAGATAAGAGCTGGATAAAACGAGTTTATAATTTAAAAATCAAATACGTTGAATCAAAAATTTAAATAAACCGAAATAAAAACGACGATCCTAAGACACCAAACTGTCCAGATATCCAACTCTTCGCCATGCCTACAAGGGGGAAGAAAGAGGGGTGAGTAACAGAAGAGTCATTTAGTGAGGTATGGTATGCTAGATAAAAAAACAACCTGTTAAGTAAATAGAACTTCCATTAAGAAAATTTACCTCTAACATGAACAAACACGATGCTTAGAGCATATCAAAGGTTATCCATATTTTATTGAAGAGTGGTCAGTCTAACGCACGAGGAGGAATCGGTAAAGATTATGGTCTGTTGTCTATCGACACCAAGGTTGGTATTGAACGACATCCCTTCCACAAAAGCCCTGAATCGTGATTTAATGAAGCTTCAAGAATTGCAAGTTGGCTTCCAATTTTTTATTTATTTACAAACGATTCCAGACATGTTTTAAACATATATTATGTTTTCTTAAGCCATTATGGAGGAAAAACTTTGTTTTGAGATTGAGAATGAAGAGAAGAACCCTTTAGAGTCTTTTTGGAACTCCCGTTTTGATTTATTTATAATATCTATTCAGTCTTTGATTATTGTTTCTCTAATCATACCCGAGTAATCACCATGTTAGATTTATGGATTTTCTAGGGTTTATAAAGACCTCTTGATTGATAAATTGGATAGGGTAAGATTATATTATTAAAGGTTATGCACTAAAATGTCGAATTAAACCAAATTAGTAAAAACCAAATCAAATATTGAACATTTAATAAGATAAGAGCTGGATAAAACGAGTTTATAATTTAAAAACCAAATATGTTGAAACCAAAATTTTAAATAAACCGAAATATAATACGGCGATCCCAAGACACCAAACCGTCTAGATATCCAACTACTCATCATGCTCACCTACAATGGGAAAAAAAGAGGGATGTGTAACAAATGAGTCATTCAGGGAGGTATGTGATGCTAGACACGCAAACCAATGACTAAGTAAACATAACTCCCACTATGAAAATTTAGCTCGAAAATGAACGAACATGATGCCCAGTGCATATCAAAGTTTGTGCACATTTTATTGAAGAGTGATCCATATGATGTGCAAGGAGGAATCTGTCAAGATTATGATCTAGTGACGATCGATACCAAGGCTGGTGTCAAACGACATCCCTTCCACAAAAGCCGTCGACTCTTGATTTTTTAATAAAGCTTCAAGAATTGCAAGTTGTCCCCCAAAGTTTTATTTATTCACAAACGAGTCCAGACGTGTTTTAAACATATATTATGTTTTCTTAAGCCATTGTGGAGGCTAAACTTTGTTTTGAGAGTGGGAATGAAGAGAAGAACTCCTTGAGAGTCTTTTTGGAACTCTCGTTTTAATTTATTTATGATATCTTTTCAGCCTTTAATTATCTTTTCAGCCTTTAATTATGTTTTCTCTAATCATGTATCAGTAATCATCATGTTAGATTTATGAATTTTCTAGGGTTTATGAAGAATTATTGATTGATAGATTTTCTATGGCAAACTGAGTATATCCTTGACAAATATTTATATTCGTGCATGTTTCTAGATCATAGTTTATGCATTAAAATGACGAATTAAACTAAATTATTAAAAACTGAATAGAATATTAAACATTTAATCAGATAAAAGCTAGATAAAACGAGTTTATAATTTTAAAATCAAATATGTTGAATCAAAAATTTATTTAAAACCGAAATAAAATACAGCTATTGCAAGACACCAAAGCGTCCAAATATCCGATTACTCATCGTACTCATATACAAGGGGGAAGAAAGAGGGGTGAGTAACAAATGAGTCCCTCAGTGAAATATGAGATGCTAGACACAGAAACCACTAACTAAGTAAATAGAAAATCTACTTTGGAAGTTTAGCTCTAGCATGAACAAACACGATACCTTGTGCATATCAAAGGTTAAGCATGTTGTATTGAAGAGTGTTCCGTCTGACGCGCAAGGAGGAATCTTTCGAGATTATGGTATGGTGTCGAACGACATCCCTTCCACAGAAGCCGCCTAGTCGTGATTTAATGAAGTTTCAAGAATTGCAAGTTGGCCCCAAATTTTTTATGTATTTACAAACGAGTCCAGACATGTTTTAAAGATATATTATGTTTTCTTAAGCCATTATGGAGGCTAAACTTTGTTTTGAGATTGGGAAAAAATGGAAGAACTCTTTGAGAGATTTTTTGGAACTCATGTTTTCATTTATTTATGATATCTTTTCAGTCTTTGATTATGTTTTCTCTAATCATGCCTGAATAATTACCATTTTAGACATCAGAATTTTCTAGAGTTTACGAAGAACTGTTGATTGATAGATTTGCTAGGATAATCTGATTATATCCTTCACAAGGATTACTATTTGTGCATGTTTCTAGATCAAAGTTTATGCATTAAAATGTCGAATTGCATTAAAATGTTGAATCAAAAAAAATTCTTTAAAAACAAAGAATTAATTACCAAAATAAAATACGACGACCCAAGACACAAACCGTCCATCTATCCAACTACTCGTCATGCTCACACGCACGCGGGGGGGGGGGGGGGGGGGGGGGGGGATGGAGGGGTTGGGATTGGGAGAGAGAATGAGGGGTGAGTAACAGATGAGTCTATGAGATGCTAGACACGCAAACCACTGACTAAGAAAATAGAAGTCCACTATGGAAGTTTATCTCTAACATGAACAAACACAATGTATAGTGCGTCACACGAAACAAACAATGCACTGATAGTACATAGATAAGTAAAAAAAAAATTTGAGCCTCCAAAAAATTAGCACACCGCCCGTGCGACAGAAGCCAAAACACGGGGAATGTCATATGGTTATTGCAGGATCAGTAAACAAAACTTTTGAGCCTCCAAAAAATTAACACACTGTCTGTCGCACAAATTGTGGCCCATGGGCTGTGTGGGCGTGGGGGGCCCATTAGTTGTGGGCAGTCGGGACGTTACAAGTGGCATCTGAGATGGTTAGCTATCTCGATTCTAACCAAAGGGGTGCCTTGAGACTTGTCACGGTGCGCAATAAGGACGTTGTGTTTTGTGAGTGGGGTGAATTGTAACATCCCAATTTCTGGAATACGAGAAGACTCAATGGAATTGGCTTGTCTACCTATGTCATCAAAGTGTACTTACATTTTCGGTCACACATCCATTTAGTACTTTAGAGTTTAGCATGCTTGGTCTGAAGTAATGAAAATATGGTTCACCTATCGAGGTTTGATTCGCGATACCGTGTGAGTGAGGTCAAACACACAGAGAAAGGCCATGCGGTAATTGCAGAGTTAGTTAAAAAAAATTCGATCCTCCAAAAAATTAACGCACTGCCTCTCGCACGAAATGGGCCCACGAGCTGAGTAAATGGGTGTGGGAGGCCTATAAGCCATGAGTGATAAGGCGTTAGATTCATCCACACGATTCCCAAGAAAAAGGAATACTTTGCCACTTTTAGCCTTTATGTAAGAGAGAGAATGAGGGGTGAGTAATGGGGGGGGGGGGGGGTTGGGAGAGAGAATGAGGGGTGAGTAACAGATGAGTCTATGAGATGCTAGACACGCAAACCACTGACTAAGAAAATAGAAGTCCACTATGGAAGTTTAGCTCTAATATGAACAAACACAATGCATAATGCGTCACACGAAACAAACAATGCACTGATAGTACATAGATAAGTAAACACAATATTTGAGCCTCCAAAAAATTAGCACACCGCCCGCGCGACAGAGGCCAAAACACAGGCAATGTCATATGGTTATTTCAGGATCAATAAACAAAACTTTTGAGCCTCCAAAAAATTAACACATTGTCCGTCGCGCAAATTGTGGCCCATGGGCTGTGTGGGCGTGGGAGGGCCATTAGTCGTGGGCAGTCAGGACATTACAAGTGGCATCTGAGATGGTTAGCCATCTTGGTTCTAACCTAAGAGGTGTCTTGACATCTGTCACGGTGCGCAATAAGGACGTTTTGTTTTGTGAATGGGGGTGAATTGTAACATCTCAATTTCTGGAATACGAGAAGACTCAATGGAATTGGCTTGTCTACCTATGTCATCAAAGTGTACTTACATTTTCGGTCACACATCCATTTAGTAATTTCGAGTTTAGCATGCTTGGGCTAAAGTAATGAAAATATTGTTCAACTATCGAGGTTTGATTCGCGATACCGTGTGAGTGAGGTCAAACACACAGAGAAAGGCCATGCGGTAATTGCAGAGTTAGTTAAAAAAAATTCGATCCTCCAAAAAATTAACGCACTGCCTCTCGCACGAAATGGGCCCACGAGCTGAGTAAATGGGTGTGGGAGGCCTATAAGCCATGAGTGATAAGGCGTTAGATTCATCCACACGATTCCCAAGAAAAAGAAATAATTTGCCACTTTTAGCCTTTATGTAAGACTTGATCGTGAGGTTCAAGGCCAACATAGACCCGCGGCTTACATTTAGATCGTCACTTTGTATTTGATTCATATTCCAGTCTTATATGTATAGTACTTAGTCATTTTCATTGTCAATGTGTACTTGATCAATTCAAACAACAAGTATAACAATGGGTAAATCGATTTGTATTAATAAACATAAATGAGATCCATTACATAAAAGAAATCAGTTTGCTCAATAGTCTACTATGAGTTCACTCCTAACACGATCTACCCAAACACCACACAAATTCAAACTGATCGAGTCTTCATGGATCCTTGGTCAGATCACGATCAACCTCAGTTCCTGAATCACACATTATAAAGTATTAAGACATGAACCGAATGTTTAACAATGATCTAGCAAAGCATGGTTCGGTTCCTTTATCTAAATACATAAACCTTCAACCAATATTATATATATTAATCGTCCATGTCTTGGAAACCATTCCAAGAACAATCGTAACACATATGAACCCCACACCGACTCGCCTATGAACCTCATCGACCATACGGCCATGCACATGGTTCAGATGGGTCCTATGATCAATCCTCAATCATTTCCCTGCATAACCGACTCCCTTTGGCCCTTAGTCATACAACCAGCCATCCCCACTGACCAAGGTAACCACGGGAAGTCTTCTCTTAAAACTGCATAGCAAATCCGGCCCCTGGCCTTGATTTTGTGAATATGATGGAACATGGGCATGACCTCGGCTTAACCAAATCAATATCTGACATCCATCCTTATATATTCAAACTAAAACCGAGAGTAGATGAAGAATAATAAGAAATAAAAATCGTAAAAAATAATGGGAAATGGACATAACCCATTCGCCCATGGTCTTAGACCACATCGGTCCATCCGATTGTCAAGACTATGAACCGATGGTTATGTCACTAACCTTGCTTGCACGTTCTGGAATTTTGGTGGTCTTCTACAACTCTTTCTCATTGATTTTGTGACCCATTCTGGTCGCCCTTCACTCACCACAATCGATCTTAGTCTCGCCATTGCTACACCATAACAATATCGACCTTACTTGGTCAATTTCTCTCTCTCTCTCTCTCTCTCTCTCTCTCTCTCTCTCTCTCTCTCTCTCTCTCTCTCTCTCTCTCTCTCTCTCTCTCTCTCTCTCTCTCTCTCTATCTCTTTCTTTCTTTCTTTCTCTCTCTCGCATTTTATATCTGTGTTTATATGTTTTTTGATGATTATTTTCGTGCCCAGGGTCCCCTATTTATAGAGGAAGGCAGGGATAACTGCCTAGGCCGAAGAGATGTCATTTAGTGGTCAAATGGACACCTTTGGGTCCATCCCATATTATCGTCCATAGCTGCTCCCCAATACATCTGTTCGCCTATAAATTTCTTCTGGAAGTTTCCATATGGACCTACACCCTTCCTTAAGTCCCTGTACCGAGTCCATAGACTTACCAAGCCATTGGCCCAATGGCTGGACCACATGGCCCAACCGGATGACCCAACTCCGGCCTGGACTGGTCCAACTGCCCAAGACCATAACACTCCGTCTAGCTGAGATGAGCTGAATCCCAGCTGTTCCATCTGAGTGAGCTAGTGTTCCTGCTCCCAACTCAGGGAGCTGATCATACTGAGTTTGAGCTGTCCCGAGCTCAGCTCAACTTCATCAAGCTAATCCAGCTACTTGTACTCAATACCGAGCTGTCGTATTAGTCGTCCAGCTAGTCTTACCCTGTATCCTTCTGTATCTGGCTAAGGTTTTAGTCTCCTAATGCCCGTAACCTTCCTTTTAGACCATGGAACGCTTGTATTTAGGCCGTATGACCTGACTGGTTCGTTCGCACCATGGTCTATCTCGATGACCTTATCCAGGTCTGGGAATGTGATAAGTATCCCCACTTGAAATGGATTAAT
This sequence comes from Moricandia moricandioides, assembly GCA_905132885.1. NCBI lineage: Eukaryota > Viridiplantae > Streptophyta > Magnoliopsida > Brassicales > Brassicaceae > Moricandia > Moricandia moricandioides. Next base: position 86,468 of record CAJHQQ010001552.1, read on the forward strand.
CCTCGAATCCGAACCAAGTGTTTCCTTTTCCAGAAACTGATCAAACCACTTAGAAAAATCGGCCCTCATTCTGGCTTCAGTTTCCCAAGTTGTTTATTCTCTTCCATCCCAAATAACTTTGACCATCTTAGTTTTTTTCTTTCTTGTTGCTTTTTCCATCCTGTCTACGATTCGAACTCGCCTTACTTCCAAGGTCAAGTTCTTACCAAGATCAGTAGGAATTTTAGGTACCACTATGTCCTGATCCGTTAGGCATTTCCGAAGCTAGGAAACATGGAACACGTCATGGAATGCTTCCATTTTGGATGGAAAATCCAACTTGTATGCCACATTTCCTACCCTTTCTACGACATTAAATGGACCTAGGTACCTCAGATCTAATTTCCTTCTTCCAGATCTTTTCTTCTTCTGTCCGCGTAGTTCTTATGTCGATCATGTGCCTCTCGCATCTTCTCCCAGACGAACTTGATCTTATTAGTGGTTTCTTCCACGATTTCGGGACCCAATATGCTGCGCTCCCCCACTTGGTTCCAGCATAGAGGTGTCCGACATGGCCGTCCATATAAAGCTTCATATGGCGACATGCCTATGATTGAGTGAAAACTATTGTTGTAAGCAAACTCCACTAAAGGTAAGTGTCTTTCCCAGGAATCACCCCAGTCCAAGACACATTCCCGCAACATGTCTTCCAATGTTGGAATGGTACATTCCAACTGACCATCTGTTTGTGGATGCTAGGATGTACTCATATTTACTCTTGTTCCTAAGGCCTTTTGAAAAGCTTTCCAGAAATAAGAAGTAAATCTTGAATCCCTATCCGAGACAATGCTGGCCGGAACACCATGTAAACGCACAATCTCATCTATGTACTTACGTACGATCTGGTCCACACCATCAGTTTTCCTGATGGCAAGATATTGTGCTAATTTGGTCAATCGATCTACAACTACCCAAACCGCATCCTTCCTATTCCTAGTTGTGGGAAACCCGATCACAAAGTCCATTGTGATGTGGTCCCACTTCCATTTTGGAATTGGTAAACTTTGTAGTAACCCACTCGGGACCTGATGCTCAGCCTTAATGAGTTGGCAAGTTGAACACTTAGCCACCCATTCGGCCACATTAGTTTTCATATGTATCCAATGATAGTATCTCTTAAGATTGTTGTACATCTTGGTAGCACCAGGATGCACTGCGAACTTGGATTTATGAGCTTCTCTCATAATCTCCTCCTTAAGATTTTATGATTAGGTACACTCACCCGCCCATTGACCAAGATGGTACCATTGCTTGTGGTCTGGTACTTCGTCTTGTCATTCAGGGCGACCCTTTTCAGATTCTCGTCCACCCCTTGGGCTTTCCGAATTCTAGTGAGTAGGTCAGGTCGGCCATGTTTACCACCTCCAAACCTAATGGTTCCTTCTTACCAGTTAATGAATTGATATGTAAGGCACTAACCATTCTATCCAGATCATCTGCCTCTCGTCCTGCTGATACAACTTCCCTCCTCCGTCTCAAGGAATCAGCCACAAGGTTAGCATTTCCGGGGTGATAGGCAATGTCCACATCGTAATCAGCTACAAATTCCATCCACCTTCTTTTTCTCAAGTTCAACCCAGGCTGAGTGAATATATAATTCAGAGTCTTATGGTCCGTAAGTATCTGAACTTTGGCTCCATGTAAATATGACTGCCAAATTTTTAAGGCGAACACCACCGTGGCCATATCCAGGTCGTGGGTGGGATAGTTCCCTTCATGTTTCTTCAGCTGCCGTAACACATAGGCAATGACCTTCACATGTTGGGTTAACATGCACCCTAGTCCTGTTATGGACGCATCCGTGTAGACCACATATGGTTGGTCGGCCTCCGGAAGAACCAAGAACGGTGCTTGAGTCAACATGTCCTTGAGTGCTGAAATTTTTTCTCACACTCTTTGGACCATGTAAACTTTACATCCTTCCCAGTCAACCGGGTCATAGGGTGTGCCAAGTTTGCAAATACTTTCACAAACTTCCTATAGTAACCCTCAAGATCTAAGAAGCTTATTACTTCTGTGGCACTTTTGGGTTGTGGACATTCCCGTATATTCTTAACCTTTTCCGGATCAACTGAGACACCCTGGCCGGATACGATATTCCCGGGGAACCCTATGCTTTCTTGCCAAAAACTGCACTTGCTGAGTTAAGCATAGAGCTTATGTTCCCGCAATCATCCCAACACGGCTCTCAGATGTCTCTCATGAGATTCCTTGTCTTTAGAGTATACCAGTATGTCATCAATAAAGATGATTACTGACTCCTTAAGGAAATCCCTAAAAATGTTATTCATCATTTTCATGAATGCAGCAGGTGCATTGGTCAGACCGAATGGCATAACCACATACTTGTAGTGGCCATACTTCGTCCTAAGTTCCATTTTCCTTACGTATTTTGGTTCTACAGGGAACTGGTGATACCCTGAAGCAAGATTGATCTTGGAGAACCACGTTGCTCCCTTGAGCTGATCTAACAATTCGTCTATCGGAGGTAACGAGTACCTGTTTTTCACAGTCACCTTGTTCAACCCTCGATAGTCTATACACACTCTGAAGCTTCCATCCTTCTTTTTCACAAAGAGGAATGGTGCTCCCCACGGCGATTACTTGGCCGTATGAATCCTTTATCTGAAAGTTCTTCTAATTGCCTTTTGAGCTCGGGCATTCCGGCAGGATCCATGCGGTACGGACTTTTGGACAACAGGGTCGTCCCTGGTTCCAGTTCTATTGTAAATGGATCAGAACTGTTTGTGGGTAAGCCCTTAGGTGTCTGAAACACGTCCTCAAACTCTTCGACCAGCGGGAATCCCGTCCAGGTTACCACCCCCAACGACCTCCCTAGTGGTGATTGTGGCAATATACGCCTTACATCCACGTTTCAGCATCCATTCCCCACGGACTGCTCAAACTACCACTACTCCAGGAGTCTCTTTTATTCCTTGGAATGTGATCGTTTCCTGGCCGTCCTTAAACCATACACACCCTCGGTGGCAGTCTAAGGTTGCCCAATACTTTCCCAACCAGTCCATACCTAAGATCACCTCGTGATTCTTTAAGGGGACTACTATCAGATCAGCAGGTTTGTTCATGCCCATAATTATCACAGAAACGTTCTCGACCAGTCCTAATGAACGCATCACTTGGCCTCCAGCCGCGTTCACTATACTGCCATACTCTTTCGTTCCAATGTGGAACATTCCCTTTCCGATCATCTCAGGACTCACAAAACTATGTGTAGCCCCGGTATCGAAAAGCACATGTGTGTTCACAGCACCAATTTCCAGGGTCCCTACAAGATCCCCATTCCAGAGCATCTACATTTCTAGGTTCTATACCATGCAATGTCTTTATATTTAAACATATAAGTTCAGAATTTAACCAGTTATTGCTCTGGAGTTTCCTTCCTCTCTGCCATCCTTGGACAGCTCATACACACAAGGTTTTGTAGTCGGAACCTTTCTCGGATTCGATCTCCTAACATCCCCTCGACCCATTGCTTGTCCTGCTTGTGGTCATGGGAATTCCTTTGAGAGGTGTCCCATCTTACCGCATCGGAAACAAGCTCTTGGATCCCCTCCAGATGATTTGTTTGCATTGTACCCTTGTTGAGAGTAGTCATGAATAATATGCTCCTTTCTACCGCATCGGATGCAAGCTCCTATGGCTTTCCAACACTCACCGGGATGAGATTTACCACACTTTGGGCACACAATTCGACCACATAGAGTTTTACCCCCATCGGCCTGGTCCCATTTTCTTTTGCGATCGTTGGTGTTACTGGTCAGGGTAGACTGTGCACGTGACCTAAGTATAGCCTCCTTGGCCAGGTTGGTTTCCAACATCGCCATCCTTTCCACCAACTCAAATAAAGAGTGAAAGGTTCTAATTGAGCAGTGGGTCCTTAAATCCACTCGCAACCCACGAATGAACCCACGAACCTGCACTGCCTCGTCCTCAAGTTCTCTTCCCACAAACCACCTGAGTCGGTTGATGTGACAACCTGTCCCGCGGACCCAGGCTCACAGCCCTGCATGGCACCGACCCTAACCCTTCACCGTGGGAGGAAACGCCTCCACATCCACCGGTAGGTTATTGGTGCGCGTGGCGTTACTCGAACCCAAGACCTCACCCTTTAACAACTATCCACCTGGACAAGCTATCACCAATTGATCTGCAGGTCAATTGGTGACAGCTTGTCCAGTGGGAGAGTTGTTAAAGGGTGAGGTCTTGGGTTCAAGTAACACCAAGCGCACCAATAACCTACCGGTGAATGTGGAGGCGTTTCCTCCCACGGTGAGGGGTTAGGGTCGGTGCCCTGCAGGGCTGTGAGCTTGGGTCCGCGGGACATGTTGTCACATAAAAGTCGACTTTTATTGTAACAGCCCTCCCCGTAGGACCCAGTTGGCGCTGCAGTGCATCGACCCTAACCCCTCCCATGTGATACAACCTCCCCGAAATCACCCCTAGGCCTTGGCTCACAGATAGGTTATTGTTGCGCTTGACGTTACTCGAACCCAAGACCTCACCCTTTAACAACTCTCCCACAGAGAAGCTGTCACCAATTGACCCAACCCGGCTGCCTAAGCCGCGGTCGATGTCCTTCGTCGTTCTGGTCACGTCCTGGCCGAACCTCTCTTTTATAACCCTTATTATTTAATTTCGCCTAAAGGTGAGGGCTATCTTAGACCTTAGCTTACGACCAACTTAGTCGTTTTCTAGCTTAGATCATATCTAACAATACACAAGGAAATATTCTTTATTAACCATTGATCTATAACTCATCTGGAAATTGTCAGATCCAATTGTGTATGTCTTGGCCATTTCACTTACCACCAATCAGCTTATAAAACAATCCTTGGACAGTTCCAGTCACACTGATCCGAGGTTCCATTTCTCTAAACCCTTCTACCAGCATCCTAGCAAGATACTAATCTATCCAAGTAATTGCTAGGTCATACCTTTCGCCACATCCACAGAGCTTGTTAGCTCATCGGTTCAGCTGATTCAGCTAACTGCGGTAGTACATCCAGCTCATCGAGCTGATACACTTGAGCTGAGCTGAGACCGAGCTGATCCCAGCTGACTGAGCTAGTACATCAAGCTCATTGAGCTGGTACACTTGATCTGAGCTAACACCGAGTTGTTCCCAGCTGCCATGTACTCTTTCCAGCTCCTTTACACTTCCACCAGCTGCCTTGAACTCATTTTCACCTTCTTATAAATACAAGAACCCTTGTCTTTGGTACTTAGTCATTCAACCAACCATCCCCACTGACCAACTAACCATTGAGAAATCTTCATTTGCTAAAGACATGCATCGAGCCTCTTTTTGACTCATGCAATGTCCAATCTCCCTTTATCCTATAGCATATGGTTCCAAGTCCATCTTTTGGACTAAAAACGCTCTTCAGATCCTAAGTCAATCAACCCACCACTCCACATGGCTTGGATCCGATGAGACTTCCCTCCTACTTGACCAGCCATGGAAATAACATTCCCACAAGCCTGATCAGCCTTGTCTTCCAAGCCGACGTATCTTTAACCAAGTTAGATCCGACCTTTTGATCCATAATCCATGGATCAGGTCGTCCATACCTATCCATGACCAGAACATACACGGCAGTAAGTTATCTCCCGACCATGACCGCTCATGGTAGTTACTCGAAGAAACAACTCTCAGAAGTTATTCAACCAAACCGCCCAACAGTTATTCGGCCAAACCGCCCCAGAATTATTCGTCCAACCGCCCCAGCAGTTATTCGGCCAAACTGCCCCAACAGTTATTCGTCCAACCGCCCTAGCAGTTACTCATCCAAATCTGCCCCAACAGTTAGTCGACCAAACTGCCCCAGCAGTTATTCGGCCCAACAGCCTCGGCAGTTATCCGGCCAAACTGCCCATCCCTGTCGATTAATTGCATATCCTCCAATGATTACCTCCTGGAGGCAAGTTAAGCCACCCATGAACCGGAATTCCTCCATGTCTAGATCAAACTCGTGATATCAGACACAATCTCATCCCTCAATGGATCGTACCATGTCACCCTTGATCCCTCATGAAACGGCCTTCAATGGACAGTTACAAGCCTCGGCCTTGGATACTTCAATCCGCAGCATTCCTTCTCCTCCTTGGGTTACTCTGTGTCCATGGCTGTGAAAGGAGGATTTAGGCGTGTGAGGGACATCCACAATCCCAACCGTAACATGACCATGATTTTCTTCCCCTTGATACTACAAATTGGGTCTCTCTTCCAGTCTCGGCATTGGATACTGCAGCCCGGCCTTCTCTCC